>PVJC01001200.1:0-98788 GCA_004026665.1 Murina feae
TAGGCAGGCAGTTGCTACAGAACCCTTTGATTTGCTCTAGTTCCGTGGCTGTTGGCCTCCATCTTGGCTGGGTTAATTTGCATACAGACGCTCTGATTGGCTGTTGGCCTCCATCTTGGCTGGGTTAATTTGCATACAGCCGCTCTGATTGGCTGGTGGTAACGGTCACATTTGCATGTTTCTCTTTTATTATAGAAGATTTTTTTGAAGAATGGGCATCTACTCTAATAAAAGAGTAATATGCAAATTAACCATCACCCCGAGACCCATAAGCCACGCCCACCCACCAAGCCACGCCCACCAGCCAATCAGAGCAGCTGTATGCAAATTAACCCAGCCAAGATGGCAGCTGGTAGCCACGGAGCTAGAGCAAATAGGAGGCTTCCATTGCACCAGCGATGGAGGAAACTGCCTGCCTAGGCCAGCTGTAGCCTCTGCTCAAGGCAACTATGATTCAATTATTGAAGATAGATAAACCCCAAAAACCTGATTCCAGCCAGCCTCGCTGGGACGTTGTATCAATGGTAGCTGTGGCCAGCCTGCAAACAGCCCTCAGCCCCTCACCCAGGCTGGCCAGGCACCCAGGGGTGGGGACACCCACCTTGAAGGGACTGTGGCCAGCCTGCAAAAAGCCATCAGCCCCTCAACCAGGCTGGGCAGGCACTCCGGGGGCGGGGGGAGGAGAGGACACCCACCTTGAAGGGGCTGTGACCAGCCTAAAAACAGCCATCAGCCCCTCACCCAGGCTGGCCAGGCACGCCAGCAGGTGGACATCCCACAAGGGGTCCCAGACTGCGAGAGGGCACAGGCCAGGCTGGGGGACCCCCCTGAGTGCACAAATTTTTGTGCACCAGGCCCCTAGTCTATTATAATACACAACATATTGTGTATTTTTTATAATTATAGTACTTTTATTTATGCCTACTATGTGTTGGTCACTATTTTCCTTACTGTGTGTGTATGGGGGGGATACAAAGATGTACATTGAGTTAAATTCTATTCCTTTCATCTCACTTACTAAATTACAAATGACCCATGTTTTCCATATGGCCTTTGCTCCTCTGAGGATTGCATTGCCAAGGAAACGGATTGTTAAGCAGAGGCACTGTAGCTAAATCCTATTAAACATGCAATAATTCAAACAAAATACACAAAGCCAACCAAGCACTCGGGCTTTGAATATTGGCTCCAAATGTCCCCTTCTTAATGCCTAACTATATACCTAATAAGGTTCAATGTTTAAATGCCTGTCTAATTCTACCCAGATTTCTGTACTTGTACATTCCTGCCCCAAATCCCTGCTTTGAATGCCAGAATTCTTAATCTCCCCAAAATGGTATTTTCACTAAATGAACTCTCCACATCCTTAAAACAGTAGACAAACAGGTAATTATTTTCTTTTCCTCAGATTTTTCTCTTGTAAAACATTAAGCAAAACTGCTTAAATACTTGTATATGTTCAAATATGGCTGGAGAAAGTCCAGAGTAGACATTTCAGAAGTACAAACCAACTAGTTCACATCTGTTTTACACATAAGGAACTCAAGGTTCATAAAGATGGATTTATGTGTTCAAGGTCACCTATATATTAATGGGCAACAACAGGGCCAATGCCCACTTACACTGGCTGGTGACCCAATGTTACTTTGTTTCAAAGTTGTCCCTTTCACCACCCTTCTTCTAAAAGTTGTCCTGACCACTCCTTTAATATAAATTCTTCACTTCCTATCCTGTTTCACCTGCATGCTTTGCTCTCTAGCTTGATCCTTACTGCCTATCCCTATCTCCCCCTGCCCACTCCTCAAATACAGCTTCTTATGTCAAGTTCAACTTCTGATCTTATCATTCACTCCCATCACTATTTCTTAGGCTCATCTATCTTCTTTAAGATCAAAAGATCTTAAAGATTTTTAAGATCTTACATATAAAATGTGTTTTTCATAAGTGTAGGGTTTTGTGTTTTTTTTCACCCATGGGTTTTGCTACAAGGCTGTCCTCACTGACCCTGTCATTTCATTAAAAAAAAAAAAGACTCAGTGGAGTAAGGAAAAGTATGATTGGAATCAATGTACCATGTGTAGATAAATTCTTCTTATTTAGAAAACATCACTGCTAGGCTTATTGGATGTGGAAGGTGAGTCCTAGTGGGCATGAGAAGTAAGGAGTCAAACAGGTAGAGACTATCCTTCTGCAAATAAATGAGTGCCTCTTTGGTAGTGCAAGCAAAGAGAAAGACAAGGGCAAGAGTATTGAGGAATACCACATCAGCCTGGCAGAAGTGGACAGAACTTTGCAAAAATAAGAAAGCACAATATTTAAATTTTGTTTTGTTCTGTCATTCTTCAAAGTAAGTTAACCTGGCTGACACCCCTATGTCTCCAATGAAAGTCACTCAGAGACTTGTATGAAAGGCAGTCTTGGGAAAAATCAGAAGCAGGTTCTGTCCTGGATTTGGGTTGGCACTTGGGTTAAGGGGTGAGGGAACTCCTCAAAATACAGAATGCAGAACTAAAATTCATTGAAGCCAGAAATTCAACCAGAGGTGATTAGAAGAGATGCAAATCCCCCTGGAATTACAATGAGGATTTAAGTCAAGTTATTCTAGATGTGAAGGGACATGGGCCCCAAACACAGAAAAAGTGAAGAGGGACTAATTCTTATCTCTAATAGCTCATCAAGCAGCTAGGTAAGTAAATGAGTTAGAAGGCAAGATTGGTTAAAGGTAAGTGCTATTCATTCATGTCCACTCTTGGCAGGGCACTTTATACACCTTATGCAGTAAGTGGGCGATGACTAACAACAAAGTTGGTCACCTTAGGTTGACATTTGTCTGGTAGGCTATTGGGAAGAGACTGAATTTCTTCTCAGCCCAGTGAATTGGCCATATAATGAAAAAATAGCTGCCTTTTTATTTAGTTTTATTCTTTCATTGAATAACTATCAGTTGAGCATCTACTTTTTGCCAAGCACTGCAGTAAGTGGCTAGTGTAAAATTAAGACATGAACCCTAGCTGGTTTGGCTCAGTGGATAGAGCATCAACCTGCAGACTGAAGGGTCCCAGATTTGATTCTGCTTCAGGGCACATGCCTGGGTTGCAGGCTCGGTCCCCAGTTCAGGGCATGCAGGAGGCAGCTGATCAATGATTCTCTCTCATCATTGATGTTTCTGTCTCTTTCATCCACTTTCTTCCTCTCTGAAATAATAAACATATTTAAAAATAAAAAAATGGGAAGCCATCAAGGTGTTTCAAAGAAAATATCCTATCTAATAAAAGAGTAATATGCAAATTAGGTGCCACGCCGTGACAAAGATGGCCGCCCCCATAGCCACAAGATGGCGGCGCCCATAGCCACATCCTATCTAATAAAAGAGTACTATGCAGAGAACCAAGATGGTGGCATGAGGTATATACCTAAATATGCAGCCTCCCACATCTACATTATAAAAATACAACTATAAAGATAAACAGCCATCCTCCAGTACCAAGGGAGGGGAAGCTTTACAACTAGAAGGCAAGAGAAGGAGTGCATTGAGCATGAGTAGAAGTTCCCGGCGCCAAAACTGAGAGGTACAGACACGTGCGAAACAGAGGTGAGGCGACGTGGGCAAAAGGGAGCAGCACCACGTCCTGGGTCCATGGCTTGGAAGGAGATTATAAACTCTGGGGTCACACTGAATGCAATGCGGGCAGTCGGGCAGTCGGGCAATGGGGCGGAAGATGAGTGGCATTCTAGCAGAGCTGTTTGCAGCAATCACTAATGTGGAGACTTAGGCGCGCAGTCGCCAGGCGTGGAACTGGGAGAAGCCACGGAGTCGGCAGAGGGGAAGCCATCACGGATAGCTCTGCCCCAGTGACTCTGAAACCCTGCCTGACCAAACTTACAACCCTGCACAAGCTGTGCGCCTGCCTGCCTGCAGCATAACCTAAGGCACTGCAGCTGGGACAGAACTCAAAAAGTTCCAAACTCCAAACAACAAGGAGAAAAGCTGGAGGTCATTTCCTCCCAGTGATAACTACAACAAGACTGTGCACCCAGCCTTCAAAGGCGTACAACAAGAGTGTCCACCCCAGGTGATTGGGGAGGCTGAATCACTGGGCCCTATAGGACACCCAGCACAGAAAGCCACTCTATCAACGCAGGGAAGCAGCCAAAATGCAGAGACAAAGAAACAGGTCACAAATGATAGAAATGGAGGAAAGCAAACTACTGGATATAGATTTCAGAACCACGGTTTTAAGATTTTTCAATTTTCAATTGAATTTCAATTTCAATTTTTTAATTTTCTAGAATCCACCAATAAACTTAGTAATATTATACAGAGATCCAACAGCAGACTAGAGGTTTGCAATAATCAAATCAAAGATTAAAACATGAAAAAGAAAAAAGCACCCAACTGTAAGAGAAAAAAGAAAAAAGAATCCAGAAGTGTGAAGATAGTATAAGGAGCATCTGGGACAACTTTAAGTGCACCAACATCAGAATTATAGGGGTGCCAGAAGAACAGAAAGAGCAAGATATTGAAAACCTATTTGAAGAAATAATGACAGAAAACTTCTCCTACCTGGTGAAAGAAATAGACTTACAAGTTCAGGAAGCACAGAGACCCCAAACAAAAGGAATCGAAGGAGGACCACACCAAGACACATCATAATTAAAATGCCAAGGGGACAAAGAGAGAATATTAAAAGCAGCAAGAGAAAAACAGTTACCTACAAGGGAGTACCCATATGACTGTCAGCTGATTTCTCAACAGAAAACATGCAGGCCAGAAGGGAGTGGCAAGAAATATTCAAAGTGATGAATAGCAAGAACCTATAACCAAGATTACTCTACCCAGCAAGGCTATCATGTAAAATTGATGGTCAGATAAAGAGCTTCACAGACAAGAAAAAGCTAAAGGAGTACATCACTACCAAACTGGGATTACTTGAAATGCTGAAGGGCATTCTTGAAGGAGAAGGAGAAGGAGAAGGAGAAGGAGAAGGAGAAGGAGAAGGAGAAGGAAGGAAAAAAAAAGAAGAAGGTAAAAATAAAAAGTATGAACAACAAAGTGACAAGAAATACATATCTATCAACAAGTGACTATAACAAGTCAATAGAAATATCTGATGAACAGAATAAACTGGTGAATAGAATATAAGTAAGGGCATAGAAAGGGAATGGACTGACAATTCTCAGGGGGAAGGGGGCATGAGGGGTATCGGAAGAGACTGGACAAAAATCTTACATCTATGGATGAAGACGGTGGTAGGGGTAAGGGCACGGGGTGGGAGGGGGAACCAGGTGGAGGGGAGCTCTGGGGGTTAAAAAAGCGAACATCTGTAATAATCTGAACAATAAAGATTTAATTATTAAAAAATAATAAATAAATAAATAAATAAATAAATAAAAATTAAAAATAAAAGAGTAATATGCAAATTAGGCATCACTCTGTGACAAAGATGGCAGCCCCCATGGCCACAACATTGCAGTGCCCATAACCACAAGATGGCTGCCACCATAGCCACAAGATGTCTTCCCCCATGGACACAAGATGGAGGCACCCATAGCCAAATCCTGTCTAATAAAAGAGTAATATGAAAATTAGGCATCACTCTGTGACAAAGATGGCCACCCCCATAGCCACAAGATGGCGGTGCCCAGTCCAGCTCAGCCCACCACTAGAGTGGTCAGGCCTATTTGTCAAGCAGGTGGTGGGGGAGGCAGGAGGCCTGAGGGGCAGAACAGGCGATCAGAGGCCAGAGACCTTCGCCAGAGGGCTCAGGCATGGGCAAGGGCAGAGCTGGTGATTGGAGGGGGCAGGGGCAGAGCCAGTAATTGGAGGAGTATGAGGGTGCCCTATCCAGGCATAAGGCCTGAGCCTCAGGCCTTGGCAGAAGCAAGGCTGGAGATCGCAGGATCCACAGAGCCAGCTGCTATCGGAGGGGCAGGGGCGGAGCCTGCGATCACAGAGGTCTGGGCACTGGTGTAGCTGGCAAAGCAGGAGTCTGGAGGTACCCTGCCCAGGCCTGCAGCCTTGGCCAAAGGTTACAGGCCTGGGCAGGGGTGGAGCTGGGATTGGAGGGGCAGGGGTGGAGCTGGTGATCAGAGTGAACTACAGAGGAAACACCTTTTCTGATGGCTCATTGGCTAAGCTCCCTGTATTCCACTGGTAATATTCTTAGTAACTTGGGTAATAAGAATCCCTAAAGGTGATCTAGGGTTTTTTCACCACACTCCTGGAGAAAAAATGAAGGTCCACTGCTGGAGGGCTAAGAAATGTCTTATCCTGCACTAGCCGGTTTGGCTCAGTGCATAATGCCTCAGCTTGCTGACTGCAGGGTCTGGGTTCAATTCTGATCAAGAGCATGTACCTAGGTTGCAGACTCCCCCCTGGCAGGGGGGCCCAGGTCAGAGCATATGCAGGAGACAACCAATCAAAGTGTTCCTCTCACTTTGATGTTTCTCTCTGCTTTTCCCTTCTCTTCCACATTCTCTAAAAATCAATGGAAACATATCTTCAGGTGAGAATAAAAAAAAAAGAAAGAAAGAAATGTCATATCTTATGAAAGACACATCTTAAAAATGCCTAAAGAAAGTTGTCATTTCTTCATGGTGAAGGGACTGGAATCTGTGTTGATGAAAACATCTTGACTGCGGTGACTGGCAGTGGCTGTAGCAGTGGAGTGATGGGGCTGGTGGCTTCCCCTGATTAGCCTGGTTACCTCCCACAAAGGGAGGCCAGACTGTGTCTTAGGCCTGCTCCCCAAGGGGAGCAGGGAGAAGGCCTCAGTAGGACACCCCCTGAGGGCTCCCAATATGTGAGGGGGCAGGCTGGGTTGAGGAACCCCCCTCCAGTGCACAAATTTCATATATATATATATATATATATATATATATATATACACACACACACACACACACACACACACACACACACTAGGCGCCCAGTGCACAAAAATTTGTGCACTCGAGGGGGATCCCTCAGCCAAGCCTGTGCCCTGTTGTAGTCTGGGACCCCTTGGGGGATGTTTACCTGCTGGCGTGCCTGGCCAGCCTGGGTGAGGGGCTAATGGCTGTTTTCAGGCTGCCCACAGCTCCCATTGACCCAAGGTCCCAGTGAGGCTGGCTGGAATCAGGTTTCTGGGATTTATTTATCTTCTATAACTGAAACTTTGTTACCTTGAGCGGAGGCCTAGGCAGACTACAGAATCCTCCTGTTTGCTTCAGCTCTGTGGCTTCTATAATTGAAACATTATTGCTTGAGCAGAGGCCTGCTGGCGTAGCCAGGCAGTTGCAATGGAAGCCTCCTGCTTATTCCAGTTCCATGGCTGCCGGCCACCATCTTGGCTGGGTTAATTTGCATACAGTCACTCTGATTGGCTGGTGGGCATGGCTTGGCTGGTGGGCGTGGCTTGGTGTATCAGAGTGATGGCCAATTTGCATATTAATCTTTTATTAGATTAGATATTGCAGAAGTCTATGATGACTTTAAGTTCATGTCAGCAGAGATAGGAAGAATTAGGTTTGACAGATATTCAGAAGGTAAATTCAATAAAATTTGGTGATAGTTTGGATATAGGAGTATCTTAGTTTGGGTTTACCTAGAAACAAACTCTGAGACAAAGATTCAAGTAAGGTATTAGAATACAGGGGCACAATAGGAGTAGGGCAGGCAGCCTCTAAAAAGTGAGGTATTAAGCCAGCTTCCATCATGGACAACTGAAGCTAGTTTAGAATTATGCCTTAAAATTTTCCCACCTAAGGGGCAAAGAAACTGTGCTATTGACATACTATATTCCACTAGTTATTAGTTAAGGGCTATTCTGGGAGCACCTCCAACCTACCTACTATGGATTTAGAAAAATTCTTCAGAAACAGATGTAAGAATTGCTGTTGGAAGTAGACTAGATCTCAATGCAATGTGTCTGCTATATAGAGGGTGAGGGTGAGCATCAAGGACAACTCAGATTTCTGGGTTGAACTACTGAGATCAGAAACATTAGGAAATTTTGCATGCCAGACAATGTCAGGCCCTGGGAGTGCCAGCAAAGAGCAGTCCCTCCCCTTGTGGGACTTACAATATAGCAACTAAGCTAGTTAGTGAGAACACCCAAGGATTTTCTCCAGGGAGCAGGCAGACAGACTCTGGTGCTGCTTGTTTCTAAACTCGATGGAACAACTGAGGGAAGAAATCTGATGAACAGAGCTTGGGCTGGATGTCAATCCCTGGGCAGTCAACAGTGCATTGTTCCCATCGTAATCCTGAGACAGAAGGAAGAGAGCAATTCCTTAAATGAGAGATGGTTTCAGAAGTGAGGGTAATTAGTTTTTTTCTTGGGCTGGTGTCACATATTACTGAAGATTTGGTGGCTTTAAACTATAGAAATTTACCCAGCCAGCATTGTTCAGTCTTTGGGTATCAACTTATGAGCCAGGAGGTCACAGTTCAGTTCCCCATCAGGGCACATGCCCGGCTGTAGGCTTAATCCCCAGTGGGGGACATGCAGGAGGCAATCTATCAATGATTCCCTCTCACCATTGATGTTTCTATCTCTCTCCCTCTCCTTCCTCTCAGAAATCAATACAAATATTTAAAAAAATAAACTACATTTTTTCTCCAACAAAAGTCCAAAATCAATGTTAGCCACACTTCCTTTGAAGTCTCTAGAGAAGGAGCCTTTCTTGCTCTTCCAGCTCTGGTGGCTCCTGGTGTTCCTTGGCTTGTGGTAGCATCATTCCAATATTTTACTCTCTTTTTATATGGCCTTCTTACCTGTGTTTCTGTGTCTGTGTGTCTGAAATCTCCTTCTCCTTTCTCTTATAAGAACACCAGTCCATAGATTTACGGCCCACAGTAAATTCAGGATGATATCACCTTAAGATACAAAATTATGTCTATGAAGACCCTACTCCCAAATAAAGTCACATTCACAGGTACTATGGGTTTGGAATTGGACATATCTTTTGGGGGCTACTATTCAATTAACTACAGGGGGCTAAATACATTGATATGTGTTTACAACAGGTTTGGAGTTCCAGCAAAACAATGGTCAGTTTATTATTTGATCTGATGTTAGGCCATACAGATTATAGACAGAAAAAAAACCCTGTAGGTAATGTCTCAGATTGCTTTATGAGCTCCTTGGGATGTAGGGGATTTAGAAGAAAAACTCCAGGCTGGTAGGAGATGAAATGAGCCCAGAGCAGAATCTGTTCACAAATTAATAGAGACACGAATGAATTAAGAAGGCAGAACAAAATAAGTAGAAGGGAAACTTAAAATTCACATGGGAAATAAGTGAAAGAGAAAGAAAGGAACCTGAAGTGCTATTGATAATCATGATGAAGTAAGGAATAAAATCTTGAAAATATAAAATGAAAAATGAAGGAAGTTATAGTCAAGGGAGTACTAGACCAAGGCTACACCAATAAAATAAAAATTTATGGACTTGAATATGAGACCTTAGTTGCTTCAAAAAATATTTCTTCTTCTTCCAGTTGTATCTGATGGAATCTCTAACATACCTAGTGCCTAGATCAAAGACACACTTGCACCAATTATTGGCCAACTAACCTTGAAACTGACTTCTTGGGCTTCCTCATCAGCATGCACATGGCCAAAATAGTTCCCAAACACATATTATCTTCTAGCATAGTTCAAATTCTTTGGAAAATCTAATAGGCTTAGCTCAATTATTTAAGTGGACCACACAAGTCATAGATTACTGGCATCTAGATTAATGGGTTGACCACTGATCCCTGGCCCATTCACCACAGGTCAAGGGAAGTCAGACTGAGGGGGTCTCATGGTATGTGAATCTGTTCCTTTCAGGGTCATGGCGGGAATAAACACAAAATTGTACATATATTAAACATATATGCAGAGGGGTGCAATGGAGCAGTGTCCATGCTATAAAGTAGGGATGCTTGGCCCTGATCGATTTGGCTCAGTAGATGGAGCATTGGCCTGTGGACTCAGGAGTCCTGGGTTCAATTCCGGTCAAGGGCATGTTCCTTGGTTTCGGACACATCCCCAGTGGGGGGTGTGCAGGAGGCAGCTGATCGATGCTTCTCTCTCATCGATGTTTCTAACTCTCTGTCCCTCTCCCTTCCTCTCTGTAAAAATTCAATAAAATATATATTTTTTAAAAAGAAACAAAGAAAAGTGATCCTTCACCAGAGCTGTGAAGCTCTGCTCCTAAATCTTGCATCACTGTCTCTCCTTGTCTAAAAAAAAAAAAAAAAAAAAAGTAGGGATGCTTGGAGAAGTGAGCATAGAGGGATTGACTCTTAAAATCTAATATAGTGTTCAGTAGTAGAAAGCACAGGGAGGTGCTGAGGGGTGACGGGAGGGCCGTCAAGAATTCTGAGTGGAAGATGCACACGGAGCCCATTAAGGACTTCAAGTAAGACAACTAGACCTGGGATTAGCATTCCAGAGATTTTATCAAAGCTTTGTGCTATTCTCATATGAGAAACCAACTGGAAACAAGAAAAAGACTTGAATTATATTTAATCATCTTGTCTAATGGATGGAGGAATATTTTCCCGTCTCTGTTCTTTAACTGGAAAGTTGGCACTATGCACAAAGCTGTTAAATTAACAAGTATGCCAGCACTTTAAATTATTAAATGGTATGTTCCTTTTAATTAAAGTCATCCTAACTAATGACTCATTTCACTGTGTGCAACGCCAGCTGAATAAGCTGGAGGACATGATGAAGGTGTGAATTGTTTTTCCTTGCACCCATGGTGATTCAAGGGAAACATACACTTAACCTTCTAGTCTTGCCTCTGTGCCTATCAAATAAGCCTTATTTTGGAATAAGTCGATATAATAGAAAGAGTATAAACTCTGAAATGTGGTTTTGAAGGTTGTGAAAATAATTAACCTCGCTGATCCTCAAATTTTCCCATCTAAAAATGGGAATAATAATAGTACTCACTACTTGTTGAGATTTGTCATGCAGGTTAAATGAAATAATGAAAGCAAAGAAGCAGGTGTGTAATAGTCCCCACTATCACTACCACCATCCTACTTACCTGGGATAGCAAGTCCTTATCCATCAAAGCTCAGCTTAACCACCATCTCCTCTGGGATGTCTTCCCTGAGTCCCAAATCTGTGCAGGTGTCCCGCCTCTCTTTGTGTGTTTATATCTATCACATGGCTGTATCTGAATCTTCCATTACTTGTGTGCCAACTGGGGAACCCAACTAATGGGAAATTGCAGTTATTTAAGATTGAAGTAAATAAGCATTTTTTTCTTTCAATGTACTGCAGTATATTTTCAAAGGACTACCACATTAGTAGGACATAAACACTCATTAAGTTGTTTGGATATAATAACATTAATAAAAAAATTAAGTGTTTCTTTGGCCTAGATGTGTTGTGAGAAATATGACTGTGAACCAAGAGAGATCAGGAACCTATGTATAGGAAAATGGTGATGCTCTGAACTAGAGAAATGACAGTGATTATTATTATTGTTATAACAAATGCCACAGTTATAATAGTGTCAAAGCTACTAGCTAACATGTCATTCAGCCCTCACTATTTCCCAGGCACTGTTCTGAACATTTGGGCGTGCTTAAAAGGGTCACATATATTAGCTCCTTTAATGCCCTTCACATCCCTAAACAAAAAGTGTATTTCTCCCACATTATAGGAGAGGAAGCTGAGGTGAGGCCTGTGGAGAAAGGATAACTTGCTTAAGGTCCATGAATAGGTTGGTGCTGGAGCTGGGATTCTAATCCAGGTCTTCTGACTGCAGACGCAGGGATCTTAACCACCTGCTTACCAAGGCTGCAGGAATGCGAAGGAGAGAGTTGAGCTTTCTGGACTGACTTCAGAAATGCTCCAACCCCACAGCCTGATATAACCCAGGTGAATGGGGGAGATGTGTGCTTAGGTGACCCAAGCTAGGCCCAATGAAGCTTTTGCCAAGGAACTGAGGACTGAATCACTGAGCTTCTGTTGATTTTCTTTGTCCACGTCAATCAACCCAAACAGAGTGTTATTGTCACAGTATAACAGGAGGCAAAAGTGAAGAAGGTTCACAATCTTTTGCTGTTGAGGTCACTGCCCAGTGCTATGCTTCTTAGAGCCCAACTTGTTCTGTGATTCATGTAGATTCCCTGGAATCAGCACTCTACCAATAACTTTCTTTTATTTGAGCCAGACTTCTGCTCCTTTTAACCAAAAGATGTTTAACTAGAACTTTGGACATAGATGTCA
The DNA here is from genome assembly GCA_004026665.1 of Murina feae. NCBI lineage: Eukaryota > Metazoa > Chordata > Mammalia > Chiroptera > Vespertilionidae > Murina > Murina feae. Next base: position 12,221 of record PVJC01001200.1, read on the forward strand.
TAAAAATACACCACTAAAAAAGGAGGGGGGACAATACCTCCATCGCTAAATATTTAGCTCCTTAAATTGAGTGGCTATGAGTGTCATCCAGATCATAGACTTTGGCTAAGCCAACTCCTCTTAGAAACAGGTCTGTGGTGTTCACAACAGTTCAGAAAGGTTACTTTCTGCCCCGCCTGAGAGGTCAACAATCTGCCCAGCAATTGCACTGCTGTCAGATTGTAAGCACACATTTGCAAATGGCTCTGTAATTGTTCAGAGACATTTTAGGTCTGTGCATGCAGGCCTCGTTACTGACTGTTAATGGGAACCTTATCCAACATCTGCTTTCATGGTTGGAGCCAGATTTGTGCTGTTTCAACACTTATGGGTATAAAACAGCAGAACGGATATTTTCCTTTGCCAACTCTCAGAAAATAAAAACTCAGCAGCACTGGGCAGTCGCATGGCTGATTGATGGGTTTATGGCATTATTATAACACTAGAGGCCCGGTGTACAAAAAGTTGTGCCTGTGCCCTCTCACAGTTGGGGACCCCTCGGGGGATGTCCACCTGCTGGCATGCCTGGCCAGCCTGGGTGAGGGGCTGATGGCTGTTTCAGGCTGCCCACAGCCCCTTCAGGGTTCGGGTCCCTACTGGGGTGCCTGGCCAGCCTGGGTGAGGGGCAGAGGGCAGTTTCAGGCTGCCCACAGCCCCTTCAGGGTTCGGGTCCCTACTCGAGTGCCTGGCTAGAAGCAGGTATCTGGGTTTTATTTAACTTCTGTAATTGAAACTTTGTTGGCTTGGTCTCCCACTCAAAGCCTGGTTGCCCCTGACAACCCAAGGTCCCAGCCTGGCAGGTATCTGGGGTTTATCTTCTATAATTGAAACTTTGTAGCCTTGAGTAGAGCTCAGGACCCACAGGGCCCTGACTTCCTCCATTGCCCAGGGCAACTCCAGCTCCGTGGAGTTGAGTTGAGTTAATTTGCATACTTGCTCCTGATTGGTTGGTGGGCATGGCTTATGGGCATGGCTTGTGGGTGTAATGGAGTGAGGGTCAATTTGCAAATTATTCTTTTATTAGATTAGACTAGAGGCCCAGTGCACAAAATTCATGCACTGGGGGAGGGTCCCTCAGCCCAGTCTGCACCCTCTCCAATCTGGGACTGCTCGAGGGATGTCTGACTGCTGTTTAGGCCCAATCCCTGTGGACATTCGAACATCCCTCTCACAATCCAGGACTACTGGCTCCCAACTGCTCACCTGCCTGCCTACCTGATTGCCCCTAACCGCTTCTGCCTGCTAGCTTGATCACCCCCTAACTGCTCCCCTGCCAACTTGGTTGACGCCTATTCCTCTGCTAGTCTGATCGCCCCCATCAGCCCTCCCCAACTGCCCTCCTCTGCAGGTCTGGTCGGCCACAACGGCCCTCCCCTGCAGGCCTGGTTGCTCCCAACTGCCCTCCCCTACTGGCCCGATCACCACTAACCGTCCTCTGCTGCTGGCCATCTGTGGTGGCCATCTTGTGGCCACATGGGGGTGGTCATCTTTGACCACATGGGTGTGGCCATTTTGTGTGTTGGAGTGATGGTCAATTTGCATACTTGTCATGACTAATTAGCTTATCAGGGCTAATTAGCATATCCCTCTCTTATTGTGTTGGAGTGGTGGTCAATTTGCATCTGGTTACGACTAATTAGCATATCCCTCTCTTATTATATAGAATGATTGTTTTCAGTGATCACGGTTTTATTAAAAATGGTTTGGCTTTAGTCGGTAATTGCCACCAATTGAGGTTATGCTCTTTTACTCACCTGCTTCCCTGACCTCGTGCAGGATGGTTAATATCATAAACTAAGAAATTCCTGTTAAATGTCAGGCATGATGTATGGGGATGCCCATGTAAAAAATGGTAGATCTCAAAGCATACAATTTAGAACTTTTTTCTTTGTGACTTTTGATGTGGGGCATATCAATGTTTTCCTGCTCTCAGCATCTTGAGGTAGACAACATCATTTCCCCCAATTGGTAGACATATACCTTCATTACAGCTGATCTGGATGATGTCTGCTGAACCCCACCAACATCCAAGGGTGTCCTGTGCCTGTCACAGAGCTCATGTTACGTGTCACAGCTCATCCCAATTCTAATTGCTGGCAAACACCTCAAGTTTGGGTGACTATCTACCTGGCCATTTTCAAGTGTTAATAATATTTAGGGTTCTAGCTTTGCTCAAAGTGACTACGAATTATTGTAGCAGAAAGATAACAGGATTTATTCTTCTCCCATATAATAGTCCCAATTCCCACGTGAATAGTCCAGGGTGGTAGGTTGCTTTGCTCCACAGAGTCATTCAGAGATCCAAGCTCTTATGATTTTTTGGTTCTGCCATTCCACTAGGAATTATCTTCATCTATATGGTCAAAGCTAGGGTGCAGATAAATTCATGTTGCAGCTCATGGAAAGGGGAAGAGTCCAGGGAGGCTGGCTTATCTCTTAAATTGGAGGTGACCTGCAAAGTCAACTTTCATTCACATCCTATTGGCCTAAACTAACTTCTAGAGCCACAATTACCTGCAAGGGATTCTGGGTAATGCTATTTCTACCTGGGAGCTTTGGTCTCAGCTTCAACTCTACTGTCATGGAATAAAGGGACAATAGATTTTAATGGCCAGCCAGAAATTGCTGTCATATATAACATCAGACAGAAATATTACCTCTTATAAATAAGAGAAATACTACATGGTTATATATTTAATAAATATTTATTAAGTGCCTACTGTGTGCCAGATACATTTTCTTACACATGTAAGAAAAATGGGGCTAATATATTGTAGCTAAAATTATACAATGCCATAAACACATTTCCACGTTTGAAAAACTTTTGCTCTTTTAGATAACAGAGGGCAACTGGAAATAAGGCAAGGTTTTTATCTTCATATTGCCTGGAAAATATTTGCACCTGTCAAATTCCACCAGCTGGCATTATTGTTGTTCCGCGGATAAGCACACACAAAGCTGCTTAGATAGTTATTTGGATGTTGGTCTCATAAATCATAACTTGCTTGGTGCATGTTTATAAAGCTTCAGGAAGGTTTCCTCCGAGGATGATGTTAGATCATTGAGATTAAATTCAACCTCAAAGGTGGGTTTTTTCCCCAAAATAATTAAGGCAACGAACACAGCAAATTTTGCTGTTAGTCCTTTGATATAGTAAGTCACACCATCTTCAGGATTTGTGTACTCAAAGCAATGAATAATAAAATGATGACCAGATTGCGTCAGGTGATTCTGGTGGTAGGCGTGTGGATGCAGGAAATAGTCCAGAGGAACCAGGAACACTTTCTTCACTTCATCAGGATTCGGCTGGGCCTGGAAGTTGTGGTCTATGAACCCTACAACTGGTGTTATAAATGTATTTGTCTAAAAGCAGAAAACAAAACACACAATTTAAGAAGGGAAGAGATACTGTTTCAAATTCGAAAGTCATGCTGCTTCCATGTAAAGTAAGAAAACAGGCTGGTATCGACTTATGAACCAGGAGATCACAGTTCGATTCCCTGTCAGGACACCTGCCCAGGATGCAGGCTCCATCCCCAGTGGGGCAGGGGCATGCAGGAGGCAGCCCATTAATGGTTCTTTCATCCTTGATGTTTCTACCTCTCCCTTCCTCTCTGAAATAAATTTTAAAAAATTTTTAAAAAAAGAAGGAAAAAAAAAAAGAAGAAAGGCTGAACTAATCAGTACATAAGGTGGGCAGGGCAGGAGGAACTTGCTACAGGGGTAAACTTTATGTTATCCACGAAATGTGGGGAGTCCCTGCCCTATATTAGCAGCCTCTGTGAGATAGCTCTGTAAGTATTTTTTGAACATAAGAAGGCACGATATTTTGGAATGACAATTTGGCATTATAAATTCGTGGTCCCTCTGACTTAGCAATTGCAGTTGTGGAAGTAAATTCCTACCAGTGAGGAAAGATACAAGTGCATCAGGTCCTCTAATAATTTTGTTCCATTATAACATTGATGAGATGCTGTGGGAACTTGGTTTATGTCAACTAGCCTAGGGTAAACTTGGCCTTGTTACGTTGTTCACTTAAAGCTGCAGAATTTCTGTCGATAATGTTAAATAAGGACTTACTGCACAAGACTGAAGCATTATTTGCAATAGCCCAAAACTCTAGTTACCACCCTTCAATTGATAGACATTTAGGGTTGATCAATTACGAGTATAGCCATATCCTATATAATAAAAGCTTAATATGCCAAGTGTCCAACCATTAGACCATTCAACCAGTCACTATGATGCACACTGACCACCAGGGGGCAGACACTCCAACCAGTAGGTTAGCTTGCTGCTGGGGTCCAGCCAATGGGGACTGGCGTAACAGGCCGGACATACCCTGCAGCCTTTCTGCGGTCCCTCCCCTGCCCCAATCATGCACCAGTGGGGTCCCTCGGCCTAGCCTGTGCTCTCTCACAATCTGAACCCCTCAGGGGATGTCGGAGAGCTGCAGGTCAGACCGAGGAACCCCACTGGTGCATGAATCTGTGCACCGGGCCTCTAGTAATGGGATAATATGCCCCTTTGAAAAAAAAACGCAATAGATAACTTTCCCTCAGTATAGAAAAAGTATCAATAGAAAAATGACATATATTCATTGTGGCATATTCCCATTTATGGGAAATTACATATATATGTAAAATCATATAAGAACTATTTTACATAGCTCATATATTTATATGTGGGAGGATTTCTATTTACCTTCACAACTGCTTGCAAATAAATGTAGAGTGCTGTTAAGTGAAAGGTTCCACTGAGAATCTTAGCAGGGAGGCCTGGGGTTTACTGTAGAAGTATCTACAGGATTCCACAGCACCCAGTTTGGAAACCACTGATGGAGTCCCCCTTTCATTTCTGGATTGGGGAAGGGACCAGACAAGAAAAGGGGTTTGCCCAAGGCCAGTTAGCTTATAAGGGCAAAGACCACACAAGGACCAGCCTCTTTATGGACAGCACTCTCAGAGGTCAGGTTTGGCCATCCTAAAGCCAGTGGGTGCACTGGGAGCTCACGAGTCCAAGAAACCCAGTTCCATTCTAGCCCTTACATCAAACAGGTATGGCACCAGGCGGCAGACAACCTCCACCTGATGAGGACACAGCCCCACTTCCTCATGGGCCTCCCGGAGGGCCGTGGCCACATCATCAGCATCCGTGGTTTCACACTTTCCTCCAGGGAAGCAGACTTCTCCAGGCGACCGTCTCAGCTGGACAGTAAGAAACAGAGTGGCACAGGGTGAGGTCAATGTGGGAACCACTCATTCAACAAGTACTTACTGAACCTCTATGCTGTACTACAGACCATTCTTACAATGGTGGTAATATGTAAAGAACAAGAGCAGAGAACATGTTTTACTTGAATCTTTTTATTAAAATGAGCTTTGAAAACCGCTGTCACTTTTGACATTTCTATATTTGCCTCCCTCCCCCAAATACCATTCACACACAAACAAATTTACCTTGGGGGTTGGGGGTGGAGGCTGAAAGAAAGGATAAAGAAAAGGGCAATGCTACCAATAGATAACTTTTGCTTCACAGGGACTTTTTTTCACTAAGTCATCAGAACAGTTTTATAAGCTGTTTTTTAAAAGTTTTTTTTTAAATGAGGTGAAATTCATTACATAAAATTAAACTAAAGAATCAGTGACATTTAAAACATTCACAGCATTACACAACTCCTACCACCATCCAGTTCCAGAACAGTGTCATCAGCCCAGAGGGAGACTGTACCCACCAAGCAATGGAATTCCACTTGCCTTACCTCCCTGCCCTTACTTTCTGTCCCTATGGATCTACCTTCTTGCATGTTCCCTGCAAATGGAATCATATGACATGTGTGATCTTTGGCATCTGCTTTTTTTTGCTTAGTGTCATGTTTCTGAAGTTCTTCCACATTGTACCATGTATCAGTACCTTTTTCCTTTTTATGGCTGTACTAGGGGCCCAGTGCACAAAAATTTGTGCACTTGGGAGGTCCCTCAGCCTGGCCTGTGCCGTCTTGCAGTCTGGGACCCCTTGTGGGATGTCCACCTGTTGGCGTGCCTGGTCAGCCTGGGTGAGGGGCTGATGGCTGTTTGCAGGCTGGCCAAGCCCCCCAGTGGGGACCCTGACCCCATGGGGGTGTGGCCAGCCTAGGTGAGAGGCTGAGGGCCGTTTTCAGACTTTCAGGCTGCCCACAGTCCCTTCAGGTTTTGGGTCCCTACTGGGGTACCTGGTCAGCCTGGGTGAGGGGCTGATGGTTGTTTGCAGGCTGGCCAAGCCTCCCAGTGGGATCCCTCACCCCATTGGGGTGTGGCCAGCCAGGGTGATGGGCTGAGGGGCGTTTTCAGGCTTTCAGGCTGCCCACAGCTCCCATTGATCCAATGTCCCAGCAAGGCTGGCTGGAAGCAGGTTTCTGGGGTTTGTTTATCTTCTATAATTGATACACTGGTCCTTTAAGCCTAGGCCTAGGCAGGTAACGAAGCCTCCTGTCTGCTTGGCTTCAATAATTGAGACAATGTTGCCTTAGTATTCGCAGGCAGGACTGCTGTTTGCTTCAACTCTGAGGCTTCTAAAATTGAGACAATGTTGCAAATATGTTGTTGCCTGGAGCCGGGAGAAACCCAGCGGCCGGCAAACGGTTTTACTCCGGCTGCAATGGAAACTGCCTGTTTACTCAGCTCCGTGAATGCCAGCCTCCATGTTGGCTGGGTTAATTTGCATACAGCCGTTCTGATTGGCTGGTGGGCATGGCTTATGCGTCCCAAAGAAACAGTCAATTTCAATATTATGCTTTTATTAGATAAGATAGTTTTCCACTGTATGTATATTTTGTAATTTGTTTATCTATCTTTCCATTAATGGACATATAGGCTACTACAATACTATTAGTTCCACTTTTAAAAAAATACTTTTTAAAATTGATTTCAGAGAGGGAGAGGGAGAGGGTTAGAAACATCAATGATGAGAATCACTGATTGGCTGCCTCCTGCATGCCCCCTACTGGGATCGAGCCTGCAACTTGGGCATATGCCTTAATTGGGAACCAAATTGTGACCTCCTGGTTCACAGATCGACGCTCAAACCACTGAGCCACCACAGCTGGGAATTATTTTCACTGTTAGATAAGGGAACTAACTAAGGTTCAAAGAAGTTAAATAATCTGACCAGTTTCACATAAGGTGAGTAGTGGAGCTGGAATATAAACCAGGATTTAATTCTAGAGCCATGCCCTTAAACAGCACACCATACATTTTATTAAGACATTACACAGCACAGGCAGTCATCAACACTGACCTGTGTCGCCGCCCCCTACCTCTGCACAGACTAAAAGAACAGGAGCCTCTTTCCCTGCAAAGCCCCTTCCACATATATCCTTGATCCCATACCTCCCTGACTTCAGGAGAACTGTTTGTGTTTCCATTTGTAGCATCCTGAATAATTCCCACCTTTTAAAAATCTCTGTATTTAAAATGATTTCTCTCCTATCCTGGGCTAGAGGAGCACAACCACCGCCCACCTCCCAGCCCCCTGCTTCTCTCCTCTGCAGGACCAAACTTCTAAGCAAATCTGATCTCAATTTGTTTCACATTCACTCCCACCAGTGCCCATCATCCTTTCTCTCCTGAACTGTCCAGGGGACCTCAAGGTCAGCAGAAGTCTTGGGTCTGTGTCTTCTCAACAGTGTGCAATGCGGGTAATGTCTGTCCTTAGGGAGTCGGTCACATGAGCTGATGGCTGAAGTGCCTGGCACAGCGCCTGGCCCATGTTAAATATTTATTAATGAGAACTCGTAAGGACAATTCTTGACATTTAGAAGCTAAATCAAAAGGCTAAATCACACAGGCATTTTTAGCACTGGGGCCAATGTATCCATGTAAGATGCCATTATAAATTTTGTAATGTTCTACAGTTTAAAGTCCCATTTGGGCAAGCTTCTTAAAAATGAAAGAAAGCATTTTAAAGTTCCTCTCTGTTAATAAGTCAGTAGCAAAAATACATTTAAAAAATCAGTAACAGTGAAGGAATTGCTACAATACACCGAAATCTCACATATCTTCACATCAATTGTAGACATAAGTGGAGGTGAAAACCAGGTTGATGGACATGTCTCTACTGTCTTGACCATTGACCATCCAAATGCATAAGGGATAGACCTAATGCTACATGACCTCTGAAAGCTTACTCCATAGCGTTAGCTCATTCAGCAGTGAGGGACCACTGACACACTGACAGAGGCACCTGCAGGGACTCATGAGGCTCAAGAGAAATACAGGCCTGATTTAATGACTATTTTAAATACTCATAAGAAAAGGTCATGCTGTTTTAAAGAAAATACATTCATAAAAATAATGATTCACAAACTGTCAGATCAGAAAGGGCCCTATCTAAGTATGTAAGTTCTTTCTTTTTTTTTTTTTTTTGTAAAAAGCAAAATATTTTTATTAAATAAAACCTTACGGAATTCTACTCAAAGCCAAATAAGGTTGCAGCCTAATTTCCTTAGACTTTCATCTATATATATATATTTTTAATTTCTTCTTGCCTGTTTCAAGCCCTAGAGAGCTGGAAGCAGGAGAGAGGAGAGGGAAGAGAGAGGAAAGAGGAGAGGAGAGGAGAGGAGAGGGGAGACAATGACAGGGGAGAAAGAGGAGAAGAAAGAGGGAGGAGCATGAGGAGTGCCTTATCCTTACCCTCATAACATTAGACACTGTCTTCAGTCCCATTTTAGGAAGAAAATGGAGGCTCAGAGAGAAGAACTTTGCTCCAGGTTCCAGAGCTAGCAGGAGAGCCCTTACCTGAGCAGGAAGGACTGATGACATGGGCCTCCTTCCCCCTCTACCGGGAGGAAATCCGTGGGCCCAGCTTGCGTGACTCCAGGGAGGAGGCAAGTTCAGGTAATGCCTGAGGGAATTTCTTGCCCTCACAGCCAGAGAGGCTTAGAGTCCAATTTAATTAGCTTTAAATACTTTTTTTAATGTGAACTTTGCATATCAGAGTTCATGGTCTAAAATGATTCTCACTTAATGATCAATAGACAAAGTTACTCTAGGCGAAACAGAGGTCAGAGACCCGTTTTGGTCTTGTCTAATTTTCTACATGATTGTTCAACTGATAATTAAAAATATATGTTTCTGCTGTATTTTCCAGCAGAGCTGGGAACAGACCTGGTCCCCTGGTTCCAAATTAAGGAGTTCCCCTTGGAAACTTGATTGTCATCATCTGACCCAGACAGGAAAGAATCCACACAAGTCGAATACCAAATCCAGGAAACTTCAGCTGATATTTTAGTTTGCTTTTTCCCCTATGGAAATACTTTTGGTTATTCTGCTTAGAAACTTTATTATGGCCCATTTTCTGTTTTGTATTTGGACAATTTAAAATACTGCTTCCCAACTTTTCCTCGGAAGTACCCCTAACAGCAAGGGACAGTGACCATGCCCAGGTGTGTACTTCATTCCCAGCCCAATATTTTTTTTTAAGTTGAGCAGTTATCTTAAAAACCTCAAGCCATCAAGCCATGTCTGCTAATGGCACTAATGATGATGACATCTGAAACTTACTGAATCCTTGCCAAGTGCCAGGCTTGTGTTAGAAGCTTTACATTTGTTACCCTGTGAAATTCTCACAGTGGCGCTATTAGACAGGTGTTAATATTTTGTCCTCATTTTGCAAGTGAGACTGCAGCACAGAGAGGAGAACTAAATAAGACAAAGTCACACAGCTGACAAGGAGAGAGCCTGCATTCAAACATGGGCAGCCAGCTTCGGTTAACTTCGGTGCTCCAGAACTTTCACGTTATACCTTCGGTGGGATTGGTCTAAAACAGTGGCAAACTGTCCCCCTTCTTGCCCCCCCTCCATTCCTTCCAGGACAGGAGACAAACTCTAGAGACATTTGTGGTTATCACAAAGGGGTGTATGTGTGTGTGTGTTACTGTCATCTAGTTGATAGGGGCCAGGGATGATGCTAAACATACATCCCATAATGCACAGGGCAGCTTCCACAACAAGGGATTTTCTAGCCCAAATGCCAAGGTTAAGAAACCCAGGTCTAAAAGTATTCTAAATTACTTATTTTTCTTTCCAAAAAATTTCCCCGAAATGCCATGCTATCCTGTGGCCCCTCAAACATCACAATTCTGAAAGTCCATTTGGGAATCTCTGGCCTCAAAATGTGTGCAAGTGACACCATTTCCTGGGGATTTCAATGTCCCACTTGAATGGCAGAACCTTGTCACCTACCTTCTCTGACCGGAGGGTGAACAACAGATGAAGTTTTCCTTCTTTAGCCAACAACGGTAAAAGGATGGAATATTTACTAGACGACAAGTGAGAGTATTTGGTCCCAACATCATGCTTTTTTAAGCGGGCCTTAGCATCGTCTAGCAAACTGTTTCTAAAAGGGAGATAAACCAAACATTATAGTACCAGCGTTACAGTAAAAATCTCCTTGTCCTGCCCATGTTTCTGCTTTGCTGTGTATCTTGAGGTTTACCATTTGAGTCTGGGTGTACTTTTCATTAATGTGGCAGAAATAATAACAAAAATCACATGATTTTCAGCAAGATAAAATGAGACAAAAATCTACAGTTTCACTTTCCAATTAACCGCAGTTCACTTTAGTCCAAAAGTAGTAAGTTAAAAATTCCAGAAATAAACAATTCATAAGAGTTCAATATGCGCTGTTCTGAGTAGGGTGAAGAAATCTTGCACTGCCCACCTCCATCCCACCTGGGACATGAATCATTCTTTTATCCAGGTGTCCAGGCTGTCTCTGCTACCTGCCCATTAGTCACTTAGTAGCCTTCCTGTGATCAGATGCAATGCTTGTGTTCCATAATCCTTATTTTACGTAACAATGGCCCCAAAGCACAAGAGTAATGATGCTGGCAATTCTGCTATGCCAAAGAGCAGATGTAAAGTGCTTCCCATAAGGGAAAAGGTAAGAACAGTACAATAAGGTATTTTGAGAGAGACCACACTTACATAATTTTTATTACAGTATATTGTTATAATAATTCTATTGTATTATTGTTGTATTCTTACTCTGTGTAGGAAAAACCATTATAGTATATATATATCTATGGTTGGGTACTATCTGCGGTTTCAGGCATCTCCTGGGGATCTTGGAACGTATCCCCCATGAGTGAGGGTTGGGACTATGGACTAAGAACACAATTTAGTGCACAAGTTCATTTGAAAACTAAATTTAAATTATGGTAAAATACTTTTTGACAATGCAATAGTTAATTATCAAAATCCATAAATATAAGACAGGTTTGCTAAATAAGTCATTGTAAGGTCAGATCATTGTAAAGTTACGAACTTTCTCTTAATCTGGCCCTTATGTCATGTTATCAAGCATTCCTTTTGTTATCAAATATTAAACTGCTTTATAACAGTGGTTCCCAAACTTTAACAGCAACAGAATCCCCTGGAAGGTTTGCTGGGCCCACCCCAAACTGTGACTCAGTAAGTGTGGGGTGGAGCCTGAGAGTTAGCATTTATATCATACTGCCAAGTGATGGTGATGTTGCAGACTAGCGGAACACACTTTGAGAATATACAAATATTGGGATTTATGACCACAAATGGTGCCCTGAATCTATGACTGTGAATTTGTTTTGATCCTTTTGAATAGTATATTTTGTTGCTGGTTTGTATAGTGGGTTAAATAGTGTCCTCCCTAAACCACAAATGTGATTTTACTTGGGAACAGAATTTCTGTAGATGTAATTAGTTTAGGACTTAAGATGAAATCATTCTGGTTTTATGGTGGGCCCCAATTCCAATGACTGGTGTCCTTATAAAAAGAGGAAAGGACCAGAGAGACAGATACACACGCAAGAAAGAAGGCCAGGTAAAGACAGAGGCAGAGACTGGGTGTGATGCTGCCAGAAGCCACGGAACACCAGAAGCTGCCACAGCCAGGAAGGGTCCTCCCCTAGAACCTGGCAGGTTCTTGATTTTGGACTTCTAGTTTTCACACCTGTGAGAGCATAAACTTCTGTTTTGTAAACTACCTAGTTTGTGGCACATTGTTATTGACGACTCTAAAAACTCATAGTTTGATTGTAATTTTTCTATGGGGAAAGGCAGTTTTGCAGAGTGGGCAAAATCAGATGTGGAAGTCAGCTAGAACTGGTTTCAAAATGCTTAGGAATGACCTCTCTGAGCTCTTTTTCCCTCATCTGTGACATATTTTAAAGTATTTATGAGGATTTAATGACATAATTCATATACGGTGGCTGGTACTCAGCTAGTGGCCTATGAATGATGACTACTGTCATAAATGTCTCCATCATTAAATGAGCAGTTGTTTGTGGGAGCTGTTTGCTATTTTATGCCTCTTTCTACTGGCAGGATGCTCCCTTAAAGTGGTTGGATAACCACAGTGAACTGCAAAATAACGACCAAAGGCTTGAAAGTTATCAGAGTGCTGGGAACTCCAGGGAGACATGCAGAAGAGGAAATGGGCCTGCCAACCGTGGCTTCTAAGAGGCCCCAGAACTAATCAGAGGGTCCAGCAGATGCTAAGTCTGCAGAAATGTGTCTGTCCACTTTAGAGGCTGATCCTGGGAATAATCACCATAAAAACACCAACAAAAAAGTAGCAGCCACCCTGTTCTGAGCATGGGCTTATCCCACACTCTTGCCTTGCTTTTCTCATTTCATCTTCACACCAGCCCGGCGAGGTGAGCGCCTAATCTGGTCCAGTACCAGAGAGGTTATGTAACTGAGACCCAAGGCCACGACTGGGAGTAGCCACCGGAGGACTTGAACCCTGGGTTGCCAGGGGCGGGCTGGGGTTCCAGAGGTCGAACTCTGGAGACGCCAGGAGCAGAAGAGGTAAGCGGCTGAGCAGGGGAACGCCCTGCCCTTGGGGGACCGAGGGAACCCATGGTGACAGGTGTTAACTCAGGATGCCAGAGCCCGGCTCCGTCTGGCGCCGGAGAAGATGCAGAGGTCCCTGGGCCCTGCCGGCGGCCAAGGAGGTGAGGGCATCGAGTGCGGGCTCGGCAAAAGCAATCGCGGGTAAAAGGCCCCTACGGCCCGCAGCCCGCCATCACTCGGCCGCGCCCCGATCAAAGCCGGCTCAGCGTGCCAGGGGCCGGGGAGGCTTTACCTGGCTGTCTCCGGAGGACTGGGTCGCGACATTGTCCCGGGAAAGTTTGTTTCCAGCAGGTGACTCAGAAATGCTCGGCGGCCGGGCATGCGCAGAGGCAGCTGGCCTGGGGCGGGGCGAGGGGCGAGGCCGAGGGACGGACATGAGGCTGGGCCTATGGCCAGAGGTGGTGATGGGCAGAGCGTGGGGAAGTGGGCGGGGCCTGGCGCCGCAGGAGAATCAGGGCGGGACGACACGTGAGGGCGGGGCTTGCGGGGCTTAGTGCGGGGCCTTCCAGGTCGCAGGAAGTGGTTTCTGCCCTGCTTCTTGCTCTGGCCTTGGAACAACCGGCATATGAGGAATTCTGAAATTGAGAACTGTAAAAAAAAAGGAGAGGAAAAATGAAAATGCATTGCTGGTGAGTTGAGAGGATTCTGACACTCGTGTTTACTGTTTTTAGGAGGTTAAGTTGGTTCCATTTTTCTGAACAGACGTCACACGCATTAACTGAGCACCTACTGGGTGCTGGGTACAAATCCCACAGCTGGCAAAAAGACACGTGGAGCTTACCGTCACATGGGAGAGAGAGACAGGAAGCAGAAAATTACATAGATAAAGCAGAGGCCTTCAGTCCTTGGAGAGCATCTGTGGGAGGAACGTGACCAGATCAGATCAGAGAAGGCTTACGGGAGAGAATGGAAACAGCCAGACCTCCAAGGCAGCTGGCTCCAAGTGTGGTTAGTTTAGGACCCACAGCATCAGCTCCACTCGGGTGCTGTTAAAATAAAGCTCCAGGGTCTCATCCCAGAGCTGCTGGATCAGAAACTGGGGGTCAGGACCACTGATGTGTGCATAGGAGATTCTGTATGTGTGGAAAGTAAACAAGGGAAAAGGGTAGAGGAGAGAGTTCTAGGAAGGACAAATTTGTGCAAAGACTCCATGGTGTGCAAAAACCTGGAGGAGTGGCTTGGGAAGAGCCAGTGAGAGGGAGCCTGGTTGGAGCTGACACTTCAGAGGTCAGACTTCAGAGACTTAAGGCCAGGCTGACTTCTCTGTCCTGTACAGGAGGTGCAATGCCTGGAACCCACAATAATGTTTTCATTTTAATTTCTTTTAAAATCAGAAGAAAACGAGTATAATAATAAGCAATATAAAACAACAAATCCAGCCTGATTACATTCATCTTTATACCAATACAGTCATAACATAGAATTTGTTTTATCATTGGTTTATGGGGGTTCATAAAAACCAAAATTGCTTAGGGACTGTGTAATTCACAGTGTGGCCCTAGGTGGTGGGACAGTTGGGCCACAGTTCCCAAGATCTCTAAAACCACTGGGCTTAGGTGTTCCCCTAGTGAGTCTGCCAAGGCTGTGAGCCCAAACCAAAAGTTTGACGACAGCCTAATAGTGACAATGATGGCACCTCACCTACATTTGTGTACTTCATGCTCTGAGCAACCCTATGAAGCAGGGTTATTTCAATAGCGGTATTAACACCCCCACTTTCCAAATTAGGAAATAAAAAATGTCTTAAGTTCACACAGCTAGGGTTCAAGGTTAGAGCATTCTGACCTCTGAGTTCATTTATTTCGACATCACCTCTCAAAAGCAACTGACCTGTGAGTTATTTGGCTCTGATTATGAATGAGGAGATAAATTAACCCTTCCTCTCATATCTATTGCATACTTACTATGTGCCAGGCATGTCTAAAATGTGATGCCTTGACTGTTAAGACCTTTTACTCTATGGGGGGTTATAATAAACATGACTTAGTCTAGTGCTGCAGTGCATTCTCAGCTCTGTGTGAGAAGGGAAGGGGAAGTGGTTCAGAGGATTGAATTGGGGACTAAAAATTATTTCTGGTGTTTTTATTTTCTTGTCTTTTAGACATCCTTTGATTGAGTCCTCGGTTTGAAGAATAGTAAACTGAGGCTCAGGGTAGTCTAGTGCCTTGCCCATGGTCACAGAGCAGGTGAACTGTGGAGCCAGGTGTTGATCCCATCCACTGAGCTGCAGTTGGCACGCAGGTAGATTTTGAGGAATAGGTGGGATTACAAGAGGCCAAAGTGGGGTTTTGGGCAGAGAGAACAGTAGCAGCCAAGCATGAGTGAAGAGTCTTGTTCAGAGGGGCCGGTAGACCCTGGAAACAGGTGAAAAGGCTTTGGAGGCCTCAGAGAGATGAAGGCTCACTTCTTCCTAAAGAGGGGGATAACAGGTCTGGGTTTTCAGGAAGATCTCTATGGAATCGGGGTGGGTGGATTGGAAGTAGGGAGAGACTGGAGTAAACAGGGGGCTCTCCCAAAAGTCTGGGCTCAAAGAACCAGAAAAAGATGCTTTATACCTTCTTAAAAATCCTCATATTCCTGATGTCAGAAACTCAGAGTGTAGCAGGGAATGGTCTTAATGTAAAGGCAGGATAGAGATACTTTGCTGTGTACCAAGACTATATGCATGGCATTTTCTTTCAAGATCAGAAAGACTGCTGTAAAAATACTTTGGTTTTATGGGGTTTGTAAGGCTGGTAGCCGTAGCACATGGAACTATACAAGGTGAAATGCATCATAATAAGATTATATATACATGGAATATACACATACATGTATATATATGCATATATCTTCAAACCTGCAAAGCAACACAGGCTTCACCGTTAATGGGCAATGTCTGTAGGGAAAATTACTCATCTCTGTAGCTTTTGTACACAGATTTGTTGGTAGTGACATAATTCTAGAAAATGGGTTGAAGAGAAGCACAACTATAAAAAGGTTCAGGGCAGCATGAAAAGCCAACGCCTCGATGTGCAGTTCTTTCAAAGAAGCAGTTCCTAGGGGCCAAGGTGGACCTTACCTGCAACCTACCCGCCTGGAACCTTTATTTGAGTAGCACCTTACGGCCAAGCCTGGGTGCTGCAGACATAAAGAAACTCCAACCTGTCTTTGAGTAAAGGATGTCTGGGGAAACGACCTACAGCAAACCATTAGCTTGAATGCCAGATAAATGCGATAATCCAGGAAAGGGGCTAAGTCCTCTGGAGAGTAAGGTACAGCAGGCCAGCAATTAATTCTGCCTGGGAATACATGGTGAGGTTTAGATGGGCTGTGGAGAGATGGTAAGAGAATAGGAATACTTAGCGTTTAGCATTCTTTTCTAATGCTCAAGAAATGTGAGTTTCCCCTCATTCCTTCCTCAATTTACAGGAGAATCTCTAAGCTCTTGGAGGGCAGTCTCAGGGAAGAGCTTTCATATTTTTTAAAATATATATATTTTATTGATTTTTTTTTTTACAGAGTGGAAGGGAGAAGGATAGAGAGTTAGAAACATCAATCAGCTGTCTCCTGCACACTCCCCACCGGGGTTGTGTCCTCAACCAAGGTACATGCCATTGACTGGAATCGAACCTGGGACCCTTGGGTCCATAGGCTGACGCTCTATTTGCTGAGCCAAACTGGTCAGGGCGGGCTTTCATATTAAGTATCGCATCCATCAGAGTATAATGTTTATAATGGCCGGGTTCGGCGTTCATCCTCCATTTACTCTTCACCCCCCACCTCCTGCCAAATCAGAGAGCACTAAGGGGGTATAGCCTTCCCACCTTTTGAGGAGGGGAAGTTGAGGAGTTTTTTGAGGACTGGAATTAAACAGGAATTTCTTCAAGAATAGGTCAGGGTCCTCCGAATCAAAATCATCTGGGGGATATACAAACAACTCCGTGCCCCAAATCTGACCGGGTGGGTACTTATCTCAGGGTGGAAATTCATCCAGGAACATGCATTTCTGAGCAAGCTTCTAGGCGACTCTGTTGTAGAAGTTAAAGACACTGTGTTTAAGTGCTCCAAGAGAGACATTTGATGTTGAGGACATAAGCCATCTCCTTGCCCCAGAGGGAAGGGCAGATGGTGGCCACCAGCATGAGGAAGCACCATTCCTAGTACAATTGGAACAATCTTTCTTTTTGGTCTTTGGAGTTGGCAATGTGGGCAGGTCTGTCTCAGAAAAGGTGAGTGGATTATTTTGTAGAAAATAGGCTAGAGCAGATAGATCCCTACATATGTGGTCTTTGATTTTTTTTCTAAAGACCCATTTGAAAAAGGAAAGAACTTGAATTTGGGTCAGTATGTTCTCCCGTTAATGACCATTCTTGGCGAGGCATGGAGTTGGATGCTGGCGATATAGAGACACATGACAGTTAATTCTTGCACTCGAGAGCTTTGGTGTCATGTGTGGCAGTGAGTGACTTTAGTCTGCACAAGGATCTCCTGGGGGCTGATTACACATGTAGGTTGTTGGGATGCAGCTTCAGGGATGTTGACACAGGTGGGGCCCACGCATCTGCATTTGCACCCAGACCCTTGGGTGATTCTGATATGTCTTTAAAGGGGGAGAAATGGAACTGGCATCTGAAAAAAATAGAAAAGTGGAAATCAGCCAGGCCCAGGAAGTCTAGATAGACACTTAAGCCAAGAAGTCAGTGACCTTAATTTCTGGCAGCAGGTGTGGCCTGGGAACTGTAGGTTAGAGGCAGAGTAGAGGGAAAATGCTTCTAGAACTGCCCTGGATTACATGTAAATTGCTGGGGAACATGTAAATTGCTGGGAATTTATGTCTAGGCACTGCAAATGTGATTTTTTTCAAAGTAATTCATGCTGATTTTCAGCCATGTTTAATTTTTATTGCATAACAGTAAAACAGATATTTGCTTGCATATTAAAGTGTCTTAAATCTCTGAGCTTCCATGAGCTAGGCCTGCCAAAAACTGACAAAAAATGATGGGAGTGTATCATTCACATATTTTATACTGCTGTCAGTTCTCATTTCCGTGCACCTTTAGAAATGAGCTAAAGATTAGTTATGTTTAATTTCTTTACTGTCATGGAAGTTCTGTGTAATGGAACAATCAAGTAGGTTTAATTACCAATAACAACTGTGCTGGAAAATTTGTGATCTAAATGAAGGCTCAGCCTAGGATGTACGTAATGGTGTAAGGCTGTAACTCTGCCTTACAATGAGGCACAGTCTGGTCTCAATTAGCCTGTGAATTAGTCGTGAAATTGGCTTAAGGTTTTCCAGTGCATGAGGAAGCTCAGTGTCTGTGGAGGAAGCACAGGCTCCTCTCCACAGGGAGTTACCCTCTGTGTCCTCACCCTGGCCTCCGGTCTGCCCACAACCCAACCCTGGTTAAACCCCTGCTTTTATGGATGGGTGCGGGGAGATGGAAACTCACATTCCTCCCCAAATCCAGACTCCACCACTTACCTGGCTTGGCACCTTATCCAGCCCATTGTTTATACTACAAGGAAAACCATGCCATCTGTGTTCCGTTCATGGGGATTACACTCTGGTGTGCTGGTGTATCTGGGGTAATCAGTTCTACAGGGGGACCAAGAGACAGACAGACAGACGGACCTGAGATAGAAGGACAGGCCCTTTGAGAAGAATGTTGTCCATTCGATGCTAACCTCTGGCTTTTCCTGTGGCTGTTTGTCTGAAGATGGCTGCACACTACTCTTGTTGGGGAAGAGAGGGTGGGCATTGGTCCTTCCTTGAGGTCTTTCATGGAAGCAGAAAAGAATGTGGGTTGTCATGGAGTAATTTCATATTTGATGGTGGAGGATTGGTTTTCTTGCATCACTGTCCAATGGAACTTTCTGCAGTGATGGGAATTCTCTATATCTGTGCTTTCTCATATGGTGGCCACTAACCAAATATGTCTATTGAGCACTTGACATGTGGCTAGTGTGACTAAGGAACTAAATTTTACATTTTATATACTTTTAGGTAATTTAAATAGCCATATGTGGCTAGTGGCTGCCGTATTAGCATAGGCAGGCTTGCAATTTCTGAGTTTCCTTCCCTCCTGCAACCTTCTTAGAAGTATCTGCTCAAGACCTCCACAAAGGGTACAATGTCTTCCAGGTTAAACACATGCTTGGGAGAACATTCTAGAGGCTTCTTCCCAGGGTATTGTTGGGAAATGAAGGCTAGAAGCCAGTGTCACTAATTCCTTTCTTTTATACAAAAAAAAAAAAGTAAGCTCACGTTACCCCCAATAGATACCTACTCTTACCCCCATCACAATAGTGGGGGGTTTGAGGTAAGCCTTTCAATTTACCCAAGATAATCATCTGTTAGCAAACAAAAGTGCTTATTTCTTTATGCCTGTCACATAGGATGAGCTGTATTGAGTTATGTGTTGGACACAGCGATTGGATGCCATGCCTGTCTTTACAGAGTTAATATTGTGGAAGGAGATATAGAATACTTTCCCAAATGTGTTCCAAGCAACCTTAGACCTATGACGTGCCCTGTGGGAGGGCGCTAATGTCAAATACATTTTGAAAGGCTGCATTTGAAAGCTACCTCTCACAGACATATAATCTGGTAACGTGGTAACGTTTCCAGACTTTGTTTAGCCCCACTTTCCTCTGATGTACTTGGTTGCAGAGTTCTTTGTGCCCCCATAATCCCTGCTGACACCCATCTGAACTGGTGTTTTGTTCTAGGCACTTGGGGTACTGCAAAGGGCAGGCTTATAGGGGAAGGGTAAATTATTTCTCCCTGGAAATAAAAGAATATCTGACAGAGAAGCCTGATGCTGCTGCCCCAGATAGTATCTGAAATACTGCCATTCCTTATTCCTTCCTCTGCTGTGATTTTCTTCATAGCACTCATCACTAGAAGATCTAATACATAGTGAGCTCTCCCTAATTTTCTGCCTCCCTCCAGTAAATGCTAAGCTCCAGGAGAGAGAGAGAGAGAGAGAGAGAGAGAGAGAGAGAGAGAGAGAGAGAGAGAGGCCTTTTCTCCATTGCTCTGGCCTCAGTACCCAGGTAACTAATACATTTTGTTTTGTTCTTTACTAACTATAGATATAGAGAAACATTTCAACTGGGCTTTGAAGAAGAGGAAGGATTGTGATGGGCTAGAGAGGGAGGTGACGTTCATTCTGGAAGAAGAGACACAGAAGAATAAAAGCCATGGAGAGTCCTGTAGAAAGAAGCTGGCTTTGATTAAAGAAAGGGTGGACCTAGTAGTGGGCGATAGCACTGCTAGGGTACACTGTGGCCCTTTCATAAAGGAAGTGAGAAAGGAGGACTGGCTGGCTTTATAGGATCAACTTCTAGTGGCGGTGGGCAGTGGGGTGTATGCATATGTATATGTGTGTGTTGGGGGAGAGGGTATGAGGTGTTGTAGGCACCTCCAGGGCTCTAGAGAGTGCTGGGTTCTCTCCTGAGGAAGAGGCAGTGTGGGTTGTGGCCGCAATCTACTTTCTGGAATTCTGGCTAGGTTACCAGACCACAGCACGTCCACTGATATGTATACACACACGATATATGCATGGTGTCTGCTTTTATGAAATGTTATGAGACTGTGCATTCAAAGTGAATTTGCTTCAGTTTATCTACATGGAGGCATAACACAGACCATAAAACATGCACAGCCAGAGGCTCTCCGAGGTCGCCTTCCTCATAAACATGTCTCCCTGGGACGTTCACTGGGCCATGAGTCATCCTTCTGGGAAGGGCAAGGGCTGCCAGGCTGTATCTCCTTCCCGCTTCATCATTCAGAATACAGACATGCTTTAGAGGCGGGATAAAAGGCAGAACAGGTTTCCTTTAATGTTGTTTTGTCTTTCTTCATAGTTCAATGTACATTTTGTTCCCCAAATAGACTCTGGGCAGCTAACTAGCCCTATTGTATGGCCTCCTGGAAAATGAGATGTTTACAGTCTCTACAATGCAAGTCCTCCTCCGACCTTGTGCAAAGATGAAAATGTGCGTCCTATTTAATACAGGTACAAATGTGTTCCCTATCACACCCTCCGCACAGCAGCCCCAGCGGTTCCAGCTTTCTTTTCTTAACCTCCTGCCATAGTTGAGTGAGTTGTTACCACCACTTGTGTGGAAGGCCTGTGTGTGAGGCATTGAGGGAGAATGTGCTTATTGCTTTGCATGGTTGGGCTTTATTAATCCTCATAACCACCCTCCCAGGTGGAGATGCTTTTCTTTTCTTTTGCAGATGAACCTGCTGAGGCAGACAGCAGGCAAACAACTGAGTGTCACAGAGCAGCTGTAGATGAAGCTAGGATTTGAATAAAAACCATTTTACTCAAATGTCAATGTGCATTCTGTGGCATTTTGATCCTGTTGAACATGGTTTTTATGCTATTTATGTCTATTTTTGTAAATGTCCATTTGATAGCCAGTTAATATATACATACATATATGTGTATATATATGACTTCAAATGTTCTTTACTTTTTTTGTTTTTTTAAATATTTTTTTAGAGAGGAAGAGGGAGAGAGAGAGTGAGAGTGAGAGAGATAGAAACATCAATGATGAGAGAGAATCATTGATTGGCTGCCTCCTGCATGCCCCCTATGGGGGATTGAGCCCACAACCCGGGCATGTCCTCTGATTGGGAATCGAACCATGACATCTTGGTACATAGGTCAACGCTCAATCACCAAGCCACACTGACTGGGCATATGTACTTTATTTGTAATGCACACTCTGCCTATTAAAATAATGGTTTAACCTTGGCCAGGGGGGTCAGTCGATTGGCGTGTCATTGTGTTCACCAAAAGGATGTGGATTTGATTCTCAGTCAGGGCACATATCTAGGTCACAGGTTCAATCCCTGACCGGGAGGGTATGGGAAGCAACTTACCAATGTTTCTCTCTCTCCCTTCATCTCTCTCTCTAGAAATCAATGAAAACATAATCTGGGGTGAGGATTCAATAAAAGCAACAACAATGGTTTAGTAGTTTGCCTGATATTAAAACTAAAAATGCCTGGAGGTCATGAATCGTTTGCATGGGAAAGGGGAGGAAATTGTACCTGAAGCTGAGGCAAGGTGGCAAGATGTTTGCTGCACTTAAGGTTATCTTTGAACTTCCAGGTAAAAGTTGACAAGAAGACCTCTCTCTTTTTCATTCCATGTCTGCATCCTGCTAAATGTTTCCAACCTGCATATTTTTTGTTGTGCATTTACAGACCATGGGCTCTTCTAGCTGCTGGAGAAAACCAGGGCCCCCATGTCTCTCAGTAGGACAGAAGAGAAAATGAGAGTAGATCAGCATCTAAGACTTCAGACTGTGCTAGGACCTGACCTTACAAAGTCCTACCTGGATGCACTCCTGGACTCATTCCAGGACACTAAGGAAGGTCCTACAGAGATTAGGGTTCATCCCTGCCAGCATCTGATTTAAATCACTATGTAGTCCATTTTAGGTCTGATCAAATAATTGAATCGATACCCCCTCCTCTGGGAACTGATCTTTAGGCCACTTCACAATGGACATTCCACTTGCTTAGACCACATTCCACTTGCTAAGACCATTATCTCTCTCCTCCAGAGTTTTCCAGAATCCAGGTGGGCACAGAGAATTGTCTGCCCAGAAAAAGCCCACCTAGAGTCTTTGAAAACCTCTGACTCACCATCTTTGGGTGCTGGCACCATTTTGGGCTCAGCCCATCTGGTTTTCCAGATGATCTAATCCTATATAATAAAAGGATAATATGCAAATTGACCCTAACAGCAGAACAACTGGGAATGACTGGTCACTATGACACACACTGACCACCAGGGGGCAGATGCTCAATGCAGGAGCTGCCCCCTGATGGTCAGTGCTTTCCCACAGGGGAAGCTCTGCTCAATCACAAGCCAGGCTGACGGCTGCCAGTACAGTGGTGATAGTGGGAGATTCTCCTGCCTCCTCAGTAGCGCTAAGGATGTCTGACTACAGTATAGGCCTGCTCCCCGCTGGCAAGTGGACATCCTGAGCTGCCAAAGGGATGTCTGACTGCCAGCTTAAGCCAGCAGGTGGACATCCCCTGAGGGTTCCCAGACTGGGAGAGGGCACAGGCCAGGCTGATGGACCCCCTGGGGTGCACAAATTTTTGTGCACTAGGCCTCTAGTAAATTCATAATCCCTTACCACTTTGGCCCTCATGCGTTCCTCCTTTGGCAACCCAATAGTCCACAGAAAGGCAATGTGTAACCAGAGAGAGCTTTGAAGAATAGAGAGGAAACTGGTATTGCTACCTGGGAGTACTGTACATGGGTTGGGTCTGAGTGCTCTGGAGTCAGACAGAACTGGGTTCAAATGCTGCCTCCGATTGGTTAGAGGCTTACACTGACTAAATAATGGGACCACTTCTTAGGCTATTTTAGCACCAGTTGAGATAATATATGTAAAACAGGATAATCAGTGCTTGGCACTTAATTAATTATTCGTAAATGGCAGCTTCACTCATGCTGATTTATAAAGACCTTATTGTTGATTGTTGACCATTTTTATTACTTATGGCTCTTATTAGGGATTCAAATGCAACATATTTCAGCTTCATGTGGAAACATTACTATTGTTCACCAATTTCTAGTTCTCTTTTCTCTAGTTCTAGTTGCCTGGACATATAGAGGACCACTCTTTCAGCTTCCCTTGCAGCTAGACATAGTCAGGAGACTCATTCTGGCCAATGAAATGTGAGTGGAAGTGATGAGAGAGTGAAAAAGCCTCATCTAAGTCTTCAGTTTTTGCCCTGCTCCAATATCCTAGAGCACAGGCTGAGGTAGCTATGTCCCAAGAAGGTAGAGCTCTTTTAGCCTGGGGTCCAAGTAACTGGGTGGACCAGGGCACTCCTCCCACCTTCGCCACCTCCTCCCCCCCACACACACACACACCGTGCTGCACATGTGATGTGAGCATGAAAGGAAATTTCTGTTTATATGCTACTTAGCCTATTCCATCTTGAATAATACAGACTCTCAGTATCCAGAGGCAAATTTGATACAGTGGAAACAAACATCTCAATTTCTATTGAAATTAAATTCAGGGCTCATAAAATTATGATCATAGCTTGTTTGTACTCTTACTGAGAAATTATAACCTTCCATCTAACAAATACTGAGATGGTGTTAATTAGGGTGAGATGTTTTTCTGTAATACTACACATTAAGCAGTTTTCATTTCTATTATGTTGTTGTAGTTACATTTTGATGTTGGAAATGTTTCTTATAGTCAATTGCATATTTCTCCATAAATCTATCAAATAGTACAAAGCCTATGCACACACACACACACACACATACACAGTGTCCTCAAAAACGTTTACCCATTTTAACAGCTCAGAGCTCAATTTTGAAACTGAAATACCTTTATAATCATTCAAAGAGTGTATATACATTTTGGGGAGACACCCCATATATAAACACACACATATGCCTTATTTAATGTACACACACATAGCTGTTAATATTTGATAATTATATAACTCAGGTTAAAGGTGAATCTTGATAATGATGAATCTGGCATCTGACCTGTGGTTTTCAAAATGCAACCACACAATTTGCCATCTTTGAGTTGCTGAGAGAGGATTTGTCAGAAAGGGATTCGGCATCCCCTCCACCCCCGTGCATGTGACAAGTTATATCAGGATTTCTTCCCTCATCTGGAAGTGTCTCCAGCAGAAAAAAAACCTGCCACAACAATAAACAAAAACCCTTATATCAGCGGTTCTCAACCTGTGGGTCCAGACCCCTTTGGCGGTCGAACGACCCTTTCACAGGGGTTGCCTAAGACCATCCTGCATATCAGATATTTACATTACAGTTCTTAACAGTAGCAACATTACAGTTATGAAGTAGCAACAAAAATAATTTTATGGTTGGGTCACAACATGAGGAACTGTATTTAAAGGGCCAGAAGTTTGAGAACCACTGCCTTATATGAAGGAGCAAAGAGGAGAATACACTGCTGTCCCAGTGAGTGGTTCTCAAGCTTCAGGGTGCATTTTCATTACTTGGAGGTCTTGTTAAGCACTGATTGGTGGCCTCCACCCCAGAGTTTCTGATTCAGCTGGTCCGGGGTGGGGCTGGGAATTTGCATTTCTAATGGTGGTGATGCTGCTGCTGTTCCAGGAACCATACCTGGGGCGCCATTGTTCAGAGCCTTAGTTGTCCAAGCGCAGTGTACAGGCTAACAGCATCTGCATCCTGGGAGCTTGTGAGGAGTGCAGTGTCTCCGGCCCCACCCCACGACTGCTGAATCAGAATCTGAATTTGACCAAGCCTCCCTGGTGAGTTTTCTCACAGTGAGGCCTGAGAAATGTTGCATCAGAGGAGAGAGAAGCATTTTCCAGCACAAGGTAAGCTTTTGAGAACTCAGCTGCTGAGTTCTCTAGTGTCTACTAAGTCCAGGCATTGTCTGCTTCTGTTTTGTGATGAGATTGAATGGGTTTCTTATGCTCTTTTGATTCCCAAGTGGAACTGCACCTGATCTGAGTGCCCGTCATAAGTTACCCATTGGCATAATGCTGCAGTGGAGGTTCCAGTACTTCCGCAGCATGTTGTCCATTGTCAGGTGTGTCAGCTTTGAGTTTCAGTCAGGCTTCCCTGCTTTGCCATTCTAACTTTGGACAAGATAATCTCCCTAAGCCTCCTCTGAAAAGGAGCCTAGTAACAGGATTTACCTCTTAGGATTGTTGTGTATTGGTAACAACATTCTTAGAACAATGTAGGCTTATAGTAAGCATTCCCCACATGATAGTCATGATTACATTCTCCTAGGAAGCTGTCCAAGCCTCAGCTTCTATCATGATTTCTTATATAAACATCTAAACAAACTGGGAGCTGTGCTGATTGCTGAACTTGAATGCATCCATCTCTGTATCTTGCCAGCACTTAGCGCAAGTCCTCTAAGGTGCTAGATGCTCACTAAGTGTTGGCTGAGTGAGTGAACACACAAGTGTGTGTATTGTCTGTGTGCTCGCTCCACCCATCGGGTTGGGATGTGGTTTCTCTGGAACCCAGAATGCAGGAGTGCTAAGATCCAGTAGAATCAAGCAGAAAATGGTCTCCCGAATCTCCCTTCTCTCATGGTAAGCTCTTCATCAGGAAGAGCAAAGTAGGGGTAGGTCAAGGTTAGAGGGCATACCCAGGGCAAGACAGCCAGGGAGAAAGGGCCAGACAGACTCCAAGAGATATTAGGAGCTGAAACCAAAACGCAGCCCTGGGCTGGCTGCCTCCTACTCTCAGGGATGAATGCATTAAGCTAGGCAGGCCCTGATCTCACCTACCCACAGAGCTGCCCTATCTTCTCTTACCACTTCCCATCTCCACTACCTACCACCACCTTCACCTCCTACCATCCTGGGCAAATACTGAAGAAAGGAAAGGAAGCCCAGAGAGGGCCCCACTGTGGGCGGCTGTGACACCACAGGCTACACGACCGTGGCTTTGACTCTAGACCCTTCACCCCTTGAGGGCGGGAGCTGCCTGCTTTGTTCACTTCAGTCTCCTGACAAAGATTCTCTTGACCAAACTTTAGTCGGGCTCCCTGGAGCCTCTCTTCCATTAAGTCCCCACCTTGGTTCTTGGCTTGCCTCGCTCAGTTTTACCAAGAATCGTGCTAAGTCAGTTTAGTGAGGATCCTGCCCATCCTTGGTACCTGATTAAGTTCCCCAACCCTCCACCTTCGATGTGTAAGTCCTTGACCTGCCTTCAGCAAGAATCCTCCTATGTGTCTTAGTAATTTTTCAGCCACCGACTTTCCACACTCTGCTAGATGGCTATGAATCCCCAGCTGCCTGCAGTATTTGGAGCTGAGCCCAATCTCCTCATTGGGCTGGTTTTGACACCTCTTGCAGTAGCCTTGAATCAGTTTTTCCTAACCACGTAACAAATGTCACAATAATTTTTTCTCTAACAATTCCCAGGCCCAAGCACAGTGTGTATGTAGCCCATGATAATATGATCTGTAAGAGTGGAGAGTGTTTGGATTCAGGGAGCTCTGCCCCTTTTCTAGCTGTGTGACCCTGGGCAGATTACTTAACCTCTCTGAACTGCAGTTTCCTCAACTGGAAAATGGCAGTAATAGTTTTACCTATTGAAGGGTTGTTTTGAGGATTAAATAAAACACTGTTTGGAATGCATTTAGCACTGTGTCTGGCACCCTGCATCCTGAGAAGGGCTGAGGGGAGAAGGGCCAGATATTAAGGGCTTTTCCCACCATATCATAGAATTGTGAATTTAAGCCCCCATTTCAAACTAAGCATTATGAGCATCATAGGTGGTTCCCTGAAAATTCTCCCCTTACACTGCCTCTTAGCTGCCACATTTTGAAAACTGTATTTAGATGGCAGCTGCTGCGATGAAGCTTTGTGTTTTGTGATTACTTGTCTCTCAGGCAGCTGTGGGTTCCTCCTAGAACTCTGTTCACCTAATTGTGTTAGGCTGTACACAGACAAATGGGCTTTGATATGATAAATGGTCCCTGAAAGCGAAAGGCGTAGGTCTATAACACTAATTTCCATTTTATCCTGAAATACAAAAAAAAATGGCCAGCTGTGAAAACCCACTGGATTAGAAGCAGATCTCTGATTGCCAGCCTGCTAGGAGATAATCTTGTCAGCATGACCTGCAGAAGTGGTAATAATTTGCAATTATGCACCAGCCTTCCTCTTAGGACACACAAACACTAAACATTTCCCTAAACTCTGTGAGGCAGAGATGCTGGGATATTGTAATTTTGCAATTAAAATGTCATCTTAAAAGAACCACTTTAATCCTCTTTCTCATTCTACCCATTGGGGAAGCTTCTCAAGCCTGTGTTTCCAGGAGGTAAATGTTACCTGAGCGTGTTACCTGCCTACCTCATAGCGTGGAGCCTGCATGTGTGGCTCTGATGCGGGACTAAAGGGGTTCCTTTGCCTGCATGCATCAGAGCCCAATCAAATGCAAACAGGAGTGAGTTTGCCGCCAAAAAAGTAAGAGCTTACTAGTTGAGGAAATGGTGCCAAGCCCGGAGACACACGTAAGCTAGTTGTTCAAATACCTGATTGCCCAGTGGTTTCCAGGGCACGGGTTATATATGGGGGTTGAGGGGAACCATTCATCCTGGTGGCTAAAGGAGTTGGGGCTGGTGGCCCCACTGATTGCTTGCGGCCAAGTTTTATTTTTATTTTTATTTCTTATATGGATGTGAAAGAGAAACATCAATCATTTGCCTCTGGTTTGTGCCCCCATAGGGGATCAAACTCACAACCTAGGTATGTGGATGCCCTAACTGGGGATTGAACCTGCAACCTTGGTGTATTGGAATGATGCTCTAACCAACTGAGCTACCCGGCCAGGGCCTGGAGTAGTGGATCATTGTATCAGGTCCTGATGTCAGCCGTGGCATTGTTCTGTCTGGTTTCAGGAAGGTGTGGGCTATACGGCTAACTTTCATGGGCTTGGGGCTGAAACACAACTGAAGTCAAGATGTTGTCTTTAGCATGATCACTCTGTTTCTGTGGTCAACAGACCTGAGGCTTTGTCCAGGTTGACATGGACCAGAATCTGATATCCTAAGGGCTTATGACTAAGGAAGGGAAGGGACATACAGAAAGGAAAAAGTAACGTTACAAGAAATGGAGTTTTGTCCTAGCCAGTTTGGTTCAGTGAATAGAGCATTGGCCTGTAGGCTAAAGGGTACATGTTCCATTCCTGTCAAGGGCACTTAGCTCAGTTGCAGGCGTGAGCCCTGGCCCAAATGGGGCATGTGCAGGAGACAACCAAGCAATGTGTGTCTCTCACATCGGTGTTTCTCTCTGTCTCTCCCCCTCCCTTCTACTATCTCTAGAAATCAATGGAAAAATATCCTCAGGTGAGAAATGGAGTTTCTGCACAGTTACATTTCTACCCTGGCCTATCTGCTAAATTCTGGAGCAATGCGTCTCTGGTGTGCTTTTCAATGCTGCACTATCAGATACATCAGAACAAAAGCACTTTATGCCCCATGCAGATCGAACAATACCTTCTCCTTGGTGAGTCCTAAGAGAAATAATGGCCATCAACTCCTTGTTTCAGTCATTTTAGAACTTCCTTCACAGTACTTGTGTGAAGTATCTTACCAATGGGCTGCTGAACAAAGTGTTTCCTTCTCCTGTTTCAGAAATCTACCTAGAATTGAGGACAGGAGGTTTGTCCATCAGTAATGACACTACCTCTGTCCCAGGGTAATGGGATGCCCCCGGTAGGAGCCCTGAGAAATGTAGGCTCCAATCCTGGATTTGAAAGCCATTCTTCCTGCATGACTTTAGGAAAATCATTTAACCTCTGTGAACTCCCCACCCCCCAACCTCACCTTTATCTAAAATGTGAGCCTTCCAAGAATGTTGAGAATACCATATAAGATAACATAAGTAAAAGCAGTTTGAAAGTTGTAAAGGGATGTACATTATCAGGGGAAGGATTTTATCATGTTACATATTTGGGACTGAGGCCTAAAATCAGGCACTTTGACCCCTTTTCTGTCCTGACCCAAAAATAAACATTGCCTCATTATCCACACCTGCTCCCATAGAAGTGCAGGGGCAAGTGCCTGGTATACATACTCTCTTTCTCTCTCATTATTTCCCCAAAGCAATTGCTATTCATCGGTCTCAACTCATTCAGACCCAAATCTACCTTGGTGTAATACCCTTAACAGCCAGTTATAACTATGGCAGTTCGATTACAAAGGTCATCTGACATGAGCTGAAACCTGCATGGAACTCTCACTCCTCCATACCTCACTTCCTCAATATCTCATCTAACTCCCCTGAAACTTACAGAATGGAGGGCTGAGTGACTATGTAGTTCCACCCAGCAAAGCTATTCTATTGCTCAAGAAAAGATTGTGCTTTCTGGGGAGGGTCCCTGTTGGGAAGGGTGGCAGACATGGCGATGCTCATTTTCCATGTTTCCCAGACCGGCAGTTAAGACCTAGAGGACTGGTGCTGACCAACAGCCTTTGAGCAGAAGTGGCTTGTGTCACTTCTGGGACAAAGCACAGAGGAGCCCCTGACAGCCCTTCCCTGGCCCACTGAAAAGTCTGTGAGTCCCACGTGGCACAGCTGCAGGATGGGAGTCTTCATTATCTCAGGCTCCAGAGGGACAGCGGATGAATTTGCTTAGGCTGCTGTGAACAAGGTATCACAAACTGCGCAGTTTAAACAACAGAAATGTGTTTTCTCGGTTCTGGAGGCTTGAAGTACACGATCAAGGTGTTGGCAGGATTGGTTCCTTCTGAGGACAGTGAGGAAGAGTCTGTTCCACGCCTCTCACCAGCTTCCGGTGGGTTGCTGGCAACCTTTGATGGTTTTAGGCTTGTAGGGGCATCACCAAAGTCCATTGTGGGTCAGTACTATCTGTGGTGGGTGGAATCATCCCTCCTCCAAATTCATGTATTGAAGTCCTAAACCCCCATATCTCAGAGTATGACCTTATTTGGAAGTAAGATGTAATTAGTTAAGATGAGGTCAACTGGAGTAGGTGAGTCCCTAAGGCAATATGGCTGGTATCCTATCTAATAAAAGAGTAATGTGCAAATTAGGCATCATTCCATCACAAAGATGGCTTCCCCCATAGCCACAAGATGGCAGTGCCCAGTCCAGCTCAGCCCCACCTCTGAAGTGGTCAGGCCTGTTAGCCAGGCAGGTGGTGGGGGAGGCAGGGGGCCTGAGGGGTGGAACAGGCAATCAGAGGGGGCAGGGGTTCCCTGCCCAGGCCAGAGGCCTTCATCAGAGGCCTCAGGCATGGGCAACGGCAGAGCCGGTGATCGGAAGGGGCAGGAGCAGAGCCGGTGATCGGAGGGGTATGAGGGTGCCCTACCCAGGCATAAGGCCTGGGCCAGAGGCCTCACTCAGGCCTGGGCAGGGGCAAGGCTGGAGATTGCAGGGGCTTGGGCTCCACAGAGCCAGCGATTGGAGGGGCAGGAGCAGAGCCTACGATCACAAGGGTCTGGGTACTGGTGGAGCCACCAAAGCGAGGGTCTGGGGGTCCCCTGCCCAGGCCTGCAGCCTTGGCCAGAGGCTGCCAGTGGGGCAAGGGCAGAGACAGCGATGACAAGGGGCAGGATCAGAGCCAGTGATCACAGAGGCCTGGGCTCTGTGAAGCTGGTGATCGGAGGGGCTTGAGGGTCTTCTGCCCAGGCCTGCAGCCTCAGGCAGAGACTGCAGGCCTGGGCAGGGGCAGAGCCAGTGATTTCAGGGGTCTAGGAGTCCCCTGTCCAGGCCTCATCCTTGGCCAGAGGTTATAGCCCTGGGCAGGGGTGGAGCTGGGATTGGAGGGCAGGGGTAGAAACGGTGATGGGAGTAAACTACAGAGGAAACACCTTTTCTTACCGCTTATTGGCTGAGCTCCCTGTATGCCACTGGTAATATTCTTAGTAACTTGGGTAATAAGAATCCAAAAAGGCAATCTAGGGTTTTTTCACCACACTCCTGGAGGAAAAAATGAAGGTCCACTGCTGGAGGGCTAAGAAATGTCAAATCCTGCCCTAGCTGGTGTGCCTCAGTGCATAATGCCTCAGCCTGCTGACTGCAGGGTTTGGGTTCAATTCTGACCAAGGGCATGTACCTAGGTTGCAGGCTTCTCCCTGGCCGGGGCCCCAGGTCAGGGCATATGCAGGAGGCAACCAATCAAAGTGTTCCTCTCACTTTGATGTCTCTCTCTGTTTTTCCCTTCTCTTCCACATTCTCTAAAAATCAATGGAAACATATGCTCAGGTGAGGATAAAAAAGAAAGAAAGAAATGTCATATCCTATGAAAGACACATCTTAAAAATGCCTAAAGAAAGTTTTCATTTTTTTCATGGTGAAGGGCCTGAAGTCCGTATTGATGAAAACACCTTGGTGGCTGCGGTGACTGGCAGTGGCTGCAGGGGTGATGGGGCTGGTGGCTTCTCCTGATTAGCCTGGTCGCCTCCTACAAAGGGAGGCTAGACTTCAGCTTAGGCCTGCTCCCCAAGGGAAGCAGGAAGCGGGCCTAAGCCATCAGTAGGACACTCCTTGAGGGCTCCCAGTATGTGAGAGGGGGCAGGCTGGGATGAGGAACCCCCTTCTCCCAGTGCATGAATTTCATGTACCGGACTCCTAGTCCTATATAATAAAAGGGTAATATGCAAATTGACCCTAACAGCAGAACCATTGGGAATGACTGGTCACTATAACACACACTGATCACCAGGGGGCAAATGCTCAATGCAGGAGCTGCCCCTGGTGGTCAGTGCACTTCCACAGGGGGAGCTCTGCTCAGCCACAAGCCAGGCTTAGGGCTGCCAGGACAGCAGTGGTGGTGGGAGTCTCTCCTGCCTCCTCAGCACACTAAGGATATCTGACTGCAGCTTAGGCCTGCACCCCACTGGCAAGTGCACATCCCCTGATGGATGCCAGAGGAATGTCTGACTGCCAGCTTAGGCCTGATCGCCTGGGGAGCGGGTCTAAGCCAGCAGGTGGACATCCCCCGAGGGTTTCCAGACTGTGAGAAGGCACAGGCCAGGCTGAGGGACCCCCCTGAGTGCACAAATTTTTGTGCACCAGTCCTCTAGTCCTTATAAAAAGGAGAAGTTTGGAGACAGACCTGCACATGGGAGTCAGGTGAGGATGAAAGTAGAGGTTGTGGTGCTTCTAGTTCAAGTGTTTTACATATAGATAAGGAAATTGTGACCTTCCCTGGTGAAGTGGCCACTTGTCCAAGGTCATGGGAGTTCATGTGAAGCAGAGCTGGGATTGGTTGCTCAATCTCCTATTCCAGTCTGGAGAGGAATGGTTCCAGTAAATGATAGTGGCCAAAATACATTGTTTTGTTTGAGCACTGCTATGGTTGGAATGTTTGTGTCTTTCCCCTCTCCCTCCAAATGAGTATCTTGAAATCCTAAAGTCCCATGTGTTGGGATTAGGAAGTGGGGGCCTTTGGTAGGTGACTAGGCCCTAAGAGTGGTGCCCTCATGAATGGCATTAATGCTCTTAAAAACACTCACAGAGTTCCCCAGCTCTTCCACCATGTGAGAACACAAAAGTCTGTGGGGAAGAGGACCCTCAGCACTCTGATCTGGGACATCCAGCCTCTAGAACTTTGAGAAACTTTGTTGTTTATTTTCCACCCCTACCCCTCCAGTTTGTGATAATTTGTTATAGCAACCCCAACAGAATCAGACAAGCAGCTCATGCTTACTTAAGCAATGGACATCAATGAAAGTATAACTTTCACAAAACTTAAATGAAAAAGATAAGTCTCTTACAGTAATAAAAACTGAGCACTTGAAACATGGCTACTGTGAATTGAGGTACACTGTACATGTAAATTATACTCCATATTTTGAAGACTTAGTATCACAAATTAATAATTTTATTAATAATAGTTATATGATGAAATAATGCACGAAGTGAAATGAAATATATTAAAGTTAATTTCTTCAGTTTCTTTTTACTTATAAAAATGTGGCTACCAGAAAACATGAGGTTACACATGTGGCTTGTAGTTTGTGGTGCATATTATTATTATTATTATTTTAAATATATTTTATTGATTTTTTTACAGAGAGGAAGGGAGAGGGTTAGAAACATCGATGAGAGAGAAACATTGATCAGCTGCCCGCAACCAAGGTACATGCCCTTGACCGGAATCGAACCTGGGACCTTTCAGTCCACAGGCCGAAGCTTTATCCACTGAGCCAAACTGATATTATTTTTATTGGATAGAACTGACCTAAGGTGATTATTAAAATGCAGGTCCCAGAACCCTGCTCTAGACCAAGTGAATGGAGTCTTTGGTTAGCTGCTGACTTTTCATGTATTTGTGGTTCAGGGCCTTAATTTTAAAAAAGATTCCCAGGTAATTCTGTTACAGACTACATTTTGAGATTTGAACATGGCACCAATTAACTAAAGGCTGCTCCTCAAATTAACCACAGTCTGCACCCTTCCCTATTGTTCTCCAATACAATACACTAGCTCAAGTGAGATAAAGATGAGAGTGAAATGTTTGTTTGCCTACATTTTAAAATTTTTCCAAAAAGTATCGCCTTTCTCTCTAGAAATATTCCTTTTTGCTTTTCTTAAAACATGGAATATACTACTCTCTAAGTATTGGTAGGTAATGTTCATGAGTCATGATGACATAATCCATCCTGCTTTGTTAGGATGGAGGCGTTGCCTAGCCCTCTGAGCATGCTGGCGGTGGGAGTTGGAATCCATCTAACCAAAGTCCAAAGTTCCCCTCTTCCTCTGGTTGCTGTGATTCTGTCTGGAGTGCTGAGAGATTGTAACTTGTTTCTCCTTATTACTAAGATTCATCTCTTCTCTTTCACACTGGATTTCTGTAAAAATCAGAGGAAGTGTTAAAGTAAGTTGACACTTTGTTCCCATTGTATTTGAGGCTCTGACTCCAGGTAAAGGTCATTCATCTAGAGGAGAAAGGTCTATTTCACACTCTCCTGGGCTAGGAAAATAGTCTTTCATCATGTTAATGAAGTTATAGATTAGAGTTAATGAATCAAGAAGAAATATATTAGCCTTGCTATTTCTAGATTTTCTTTGATATGTCAAATTGACTTTTATAAATTTAGAAATCATCTGTGAATAACACCAGTATCATTTCTATTTGATTTTCAATATGTGTGTAGATTTGTGTGTGTATGTGTGTGTAGACTTTGAAACTAAACTTTCTAGAAAATACGGAAAATATAAGGCAATTAAAAATAAAAATAGAAATAACCCCAAATATCATCACACAGAAATCACCAGTGTTAACATTTCTCTGTAGTTTTTAAAAAAATACATTTTAACTCATATATGCCTAAAAGATTTTTTTCTATGTACATTTTCTATGTACATTATACACAGTTTTGTATCCTGCTTTTATCATTAACTATTCATAATATTATCATGGAGTTGTCTCCAGACCATTTGTTTTCAAAAACATAATTTCAATAGTTGATTAACAAAATCTGCATTTTGATGGATTGAAGTTTGAGTTGGTTCTTGTTTTATCAGTGGAGGCTGAAAATGTGATGTCATTAAAATCATTTTCTCTCTACATGGTCATAGATGCTAATTACAACTCTGAAAGCATTTTTTCTTTCCCCTTCCTGCTAGAGAGCAGGAGTCATCATATACAATCTGGTAGGGTGAGTAGCTGCTGAGTTTTCATGTATTTAATATGGAATATGAGGCTGCAATTACACTCACTAATATTTCACTGTAGATCAGTGCCTCCTCATTACCCGAAGGGCAAGGAGGCAGCATAAAATAGGATTTTGGAGCCTGGCTACAGGCATTTGAACCCCAGCTCCACTGTTTATAGATGGGCGTGACTTTGGGCAACTTACCCTCTCTGTAAAATGTACATAAAACTAGTGATTTTCTCATAGGATCACTTATGGATTAGATCTGATGATAATATATATCAATTTCAATAAATTCTAAACAAATAGTAAGACCTCAATAAATGGTGAATATTTTCCTTTTTCCTCCTCATTTTCCTCTTACTAATATAGTTTTATTAATTTCAGAGGGGATGAGAGAGAGAGAGAGAGAGAGAGAGAGAGAGAGAGAGAGAGAGGAAGGGAAGGGAAGGGAAGGGAAGGGAAGGGAAGGGAAGGGAACGGAAGGGAAGGGAAGCCTGAAAATGGCCCTCAGCCACTCACCCAGGCTGGCCACACTCCAATGGGATGAGGGTCCACACTGACGGGCTTGGCCAGCCTGAAAACAGCCATCAGCCCCATACCCAGGCTGCCCAGGCACCCCAGTAGGGACCCAAAACCTGAACGAACTGTGGGCAGCCTGCAAACAGCCCTCAGCCCCTCACCCAGGCTGGCCAGGCATGCCAGCAGGTAGACATCCCCCAAGAGGTCCCAGACTGCAAGAGG
This sequence comes from Murina feae, assembly GCA_004026665.1. Taxonomy (NCBI): domain Eukaryota; kingdom Metazoa; phylum Chordata; class Mammalia; order Chiroptera; family Vespertilionidae; genus Murina; species Murina feae. Next base: position 48,022 of record PVJC01001200.1, read on the forward strand.
GCACAGTCCGGGCTGAGGGACACCCCAGTTGCACAAATTTTTGTGCACTGGGCCCCTAGTATCTGAACAAAAAAGAAAATCTTATTTTGCAGGGAAATTTGGATTTTAAATATTCTACACAAATCGCTCAGTTCAGGCACATTTGTTAATTTAATTTGTTGACCTGATTGGACTTCCTCCCTTGTCTTGAAATCTCACTTCTTCCCTTGTCTTGAAATCAAGGAAAATCGGTACGTGTATGTCACTAAGAAAGTGTGGTCCAGTGATCAGTGATTAGGTCGGAAAAGTCTGCTGCAAATTTACACCTAGCAGTACCCTCCCCATTGCTTTCTCTCCCTCTCATCTCCACTTTTTGAAAAAAAATATATATTATTGATTATTTACAGAGTGGAAGGGACAGGGATAGAGAGTTAGAAACATTGATGAGAGAGAAACATCAATCAGCTGCCTCCTGCACACCTCCTACTGGGGATGTGCCCACAACCAAGGTACATGCCCTTCACCGGAATCGAACCCGGGACCCTTGAATCCACAGGCCGACGCTCTCCACTGAGCCAAACCAGTTAGGGCTTACCTCCACTTTTTATTCTGACCCTTCTTTCTATCTACTCCTTTCCTTCTATCAAAAATAAAGGCATCCTCCACTCATCATTGAACACTTTTTGACAGAAAAAGAAAGTTGCCTCAGGGTAATAAATGTTGCAGTTATTACCAATGATCTTAACCCTACAGTAAACATCTCTATTTCCCAAGGGGGCTAAATAATGAACTGGTTCACATGAGTTAGCCAGGATTTGCATCACATTGAAAGTGCCAATTGTCTGCTTTATTATTTTTTTTTATAGCCTGACTATCTGAAATTTCATTAGACATTTTTTCCTTTATCTGCTCATTGTCTTTAAACACCATTGAAGAAGGGTTTTATATTGAGTTTACTGCCATATCCTTAAAACCTAAAACAACACTTGGTGAATGAATACTTGGTGAATGAATGAATATACATGCAAGAATTGACTGGAGTGCATAGAAAGATGCACTTTACCTCTTGTCTCCCTCTTGCTTAAGAAAACAGACATGGCAACAAAACAAACACCGAGAAAGGTGCTGTAATTTCCTTATCCATGCCTTCTCACTCAGCCTGTCAGCAGTTCTGTTTTCAAAGTCAGTCCTGAACCTTCCCATCTCCATTTCCATAGCTATTAGCCAAGTCTAGGCCACTGTCATCTCTTACAGGGAGAATAGCAAAAGCCTGGTGTCTCAGTGTCCCTCCATTGCAATCCGTTCCTCTGCACAGCAACAAAAGAAATCCTCTTAAATTTGAATTGCATGATATTAGTCTTCTATTCAAAATCCTTTAAATCCAGAACTCAGAGTAGATAATCCAGACTGGCACTGAGGCCTTTGAGGCCCAGAATGACAGGTCCTTTCTTTCTTTTTTAATCCTCACCTGAGGATATTTTTTCCATTGATTTTTTTTTTTTTAAGAGAGTGAGAGAAGGAAGGAGTGGGGTGGGGAGTGAGAGAAACATTGGTGTGAGGGAGGTCCATCGATGGTTGTCTCCCACACATGCCCAAACCGGGCCAGGGCAACCGAGGTATGTGCTCTTGACTTGGACTCGACAGAGGGCTGGGAAATTTCTTAGCCCTGGACAACATCTTTAGTTCTGATGATTTTGCTGCCTGTCTGCCCACAGGTATAAACTCCACTTCCACAGAGTTCTAACCACTGAGCAATATTGTCCAGGTCATGATGGGCCCATTCTTATTTCATCAATGTCATCTCGTGCTTCCCTGTTTTTGGCCTGTTGTGCTCCAACCACATTGGTTTCCCTCCAGTGCCTGAAATGTGCCAAGATCTTTTCTGCCTCAGAGTCTTTGCACCAGCTGTCCCCTCAGCCTGGCATTCTCTCCCCCAATCCCCTACTCTTCCTTTAGACTCAGGCATCACCTTCACAGAGATGCTTCCCGTCATTCCCATCTATATCCCCACCCCCATTCTGTTAGACTCTGTCCACTTCTCTCTGATTTTTCTTCATTGTTCGCATTACAACCTGTTTGTGTTGCTCTCTTATCTATACCAGCAGAGTATAAACTGCGCCCTTGTGAGAGGTAAAGGCATTAGCTGACTGTTCACTGTTGTGTCCCAGTACCGAACACTGAACATCTTCCATCCATACAGGCTGCCTTCATTCCTTGGCTCATGGCTCTCTTTCTCCATCTTCAGAGCCAACAATGTTGAATCTCTCTGTCTTCCTTTCACAGTTATGTGTTCCTTTGACTCTCTTGCCCCCTCTTGTTCATTTTTGAGGACCCTTGTGATTACATGGGATGTACTTGGATAATCCAGACTAATCTCACTATTTTCAATCTGATTTCCCGTTTGTTATTCCACCTGTTTCCTTATTTCCTCTTGGCCATGTAACTTAACATATTCGTGGGTTTTGGGGTTAGGAGGTGGACCTCTTGGGGAACCATTACTCTGTCTTGAATGAATGAATAAATGGACAACTAGCTTGGAATGTATTTGTGGGCAAGTGGCTGCACTTAAATTTCTTTTATTCCTTCTTGTGCCCACACAAGGCAGGCCAGTATTCAGCCTAAGTAATTACTGTGGTGGGCACTCTCCGATTCCCAGAGAAACACAGCAGACTCGGGGAGGAGTCCTTCCTTTAATTATCAACCTCAGAAGAGAACCAGGAGACTTTTGAGGTACTAAGTAAAGAGGGTTTTCAAGATCTAATTAAATGTTTAATATTCTTCGGAAGGCATGAGATTTATACTTGGTGCCACTGTAATTGACACAGTTTCTCCCAGGTTGACAAATGTAGGCATTATAAACGTTTGCACCTAAGGTAATTCCAAGCAAGGTGATTAATTTCTGGGAGATTAATATAGGGGTGCTGAAGGCCATGTTTTGCAATCAAGCAGGCTGCTCTTGCCTCAACCTAGATTGAATTTCAGCTTCGGAGCAGAAAAACTATGGAGATAGATATTTCATGAGTGCTATACAAATGGCAGCACCTCACCTATGAGGCAAGAGAGTGGGAGAAAGTATTGTGTTTGCTGAGAAAAGCCACAGAGCCCCCCAAAATTCCACATATTTTTTTCAAGGACAACACAGCAAAGACATTCAGTTGCAAGATAGGTTTTTCTTCTCGGAGGGAACCTCGTGTTTAGCTATTATATCTCAGGCTATTTTTAGTGATGGCGCTTTAAAAACTTAAGGAGCCTATCACCCCTCACCAGGCTCAGGTGCAGGGTTGCTATGCAACAGGCCCATCTTGTTGGTGTTCTCACAGTCTTCCTCTGGGATATTAGGAGAAATGGACCTGGCCGAAACCAAGCAATAGAATGAAGCTGTCTCAGGAGAAGAACAAGCAAATAGCTTTGGAATCTCACAGACCAGAGACTGGGCTTCCCCTGTTCCCAGTTGTGTGGCACTGGGCAAATCTCCCTGGACCTCAGTTTCACCATGTGTAAAATAGGGATGTTATTAGTACCTAACTCATAAGGTGATTGGGAGGATCAAATGCGACTCTACCCACAGAGCACTTAAAACATGCTGGCTTCACAAAACTGGAGTGTGTTTTAATTTGCACAACATGAGTTTTATAAAAAAGACAGTGGAAACCCTAGAGATTAATGCTTTGGTGCCCCTCTACCTTGTGAGCTTATAAGAACCGGTCACAAGATACTTTTCTATGAAACTAAAGTAGTGCAGTGCTAGCAGCTAACACTCGTGAGCGCACAGCCCTGCGACTTCACGGCTGTGCTACCGAGCACAGTGGAGGAGCCCCAAGTTACTCTGGAAATAAGTCCTGGAGCCTCAGGAAGTGTGCTCCAGGGCCCCCAGGGCAGAGGGCTGGGCGTCCCTACTGAGCCCTGCACACCGTCTTTCATTCTGATGTTTTTATTGCTGGCTGCCAGTGAAAAAAATCTTCCAAGTCAGTAGAGCTCTTCACAGTTTACAAAAGCGCTTTCACACAGGTGAAAACACTTACTGCTCCCTTGCTCTGTGCCTGCAAAGCGCCTTTTGCTTTTTAAATGTTAAATGTTTAATCTGCACAACAACCTTGGAGGAGAGGTGCTGTACTATGTCACAGAGAGGCCAAGCCACTTACCTGAGGTTTCTCAGCTAAGAAGTGCGAGGCTTAGACTTTGTAATTGGGGCTGTTCAAACTGAGGGTGTGCATTCTTAGCCATGACCTTGTACTTGCTTCCATTTGACATTCACGGAAATGCTGCCCTAAGTGAAGGTAATATTCACTCTGTTTTGTATAGGAGGAAACAGGGCCCTAGAGAAATAAAGTGATCTGAAGGTAAGGGGCAGAGCTACAATGTGACACCAGGTTTTGAACGTTTAGAATAGTGGTTCTTTTGCTGTTCCGCCATGCTCCATTAAATGCACTGCAGTAGGACCATTTTAGACTCTTTATGAAGGAAAAAGAGACACTCCCATGATCTGCAGAGCTAATTCACAGTGCACATCTGATTCTTTTCTGGTTTTCCTAATTAGGTTAGGACGGCTGTAATAACTAACCTTAGCCAGCGATTAGTTCGTCAGACGGCCGCATGCCTTTAATGTGGAGATTTTCAAACTGAAATGTACATGCAGATCTCCCCAGAGTCCCATTCAATGCAGATTCTCATTCCTTAAGCCCAAAGAAGGGGCTGTGACACTGCATCATGTTCAGGTGATGCCGACGCTGCTGGTGCTGGGACCATGCTCTGAGGAGCAAGGCTTTAATTTTGTGCGCAGCACAGGGCAGAAGAACCTTCTGTGGGTTGGCTAACAAGAACTGGTAGTCAGAGAGGTTTTAATTTCCTTTCTATTACTGCGGTTTTGTTACTCTAACATAGACTCACTGATTGACCAGAATTTGGGTTATGAGGTGTGAAACAAGGTGTGACATGAGAAAAAGGTTTGAAATCCCAGATATTCAAAAAAGAAAGGAAGAAAGGAAAGGAGGAAATTTAAAAAGAAAGAAAAAAATCCAGGATATACATTCACTCTGAGATGTGGTCCTAACCTTGGAAAAGAGCCTTGAGATATTTTGTTAAAAGAGTTTCTCCCAGTGAGGATAGAACAAAAAGGGTGTGTGTGTGTGGGGGGGGGGGGATAGAAAGAGGGGAGAGGGGGAAAAAGGGGGGTGGCAGAGAGAAGCCCATCCTGTATCATAAAAAGCTAATATGCAAATCTACCAAAATAATGGAATGACTGATCACTGTGACATGCACTGACCACCAGGGGGCAGACGCTCAACACAGGAGCTGCCCCCAGCTTCCAGGCCCCAGGCCAGCCAAGACAGGTGCCAGTGGCGGGGACCCCCCAATCGCCCCTCTGTTGCCCTGCAGAGAGAGGCAACCAGCGGTGGGGGGGTGGAGCTGGCAAGGAGACGACTCCAAGACAGTCAAGGCAGGTGCCAGCAGGGGCCCCTTGATTGCCCTGCTGGTAGCCCCACAGATTGGCCCTTATCACCGATTAGGCCTAAGGACCCTACCTGTGTAAGAATTTTGTGCACCAAGCTTCTAGTTCTAGAATAAATGCAAGGGGGTGAAGTTATGGAAATGGCACTGCAATGAATGAGAAGAACACCCAGTTCTAGTCCCAATTTTACCAATAATAGTATGGTCTTCAGGGAAACTTCTTGTTCTAAGTTGTTTGGCATGACCCTGGTAAACCCCATTTCCTTGGCTCCCATCACACCCTGAGTGACTGTATGTATGTCTTGGGTTTTCTGCAACAATTCTCATTTCAATATCCTATCTTGGTGTCCAGCAAAGTACCAAATCTGTACCCGACTTTTGGTTTTGAAAATATGGTTGTTGTAATTATGCCCCAGCAAGCACACATAAACAGTTGATTTGCTTAATTGGTGCCCTGTGCATCTTAGCGCTTCTTAACTTTGGGGGTTGAGGAGTCATGAGCCTTTTGGGAATTTGATGGAATCATCTCAGAAAAATGCAGCCATACATGGACATGCAAAAATTTATGTTTTTCTAGCATGTTTCAGAGACTTTCTCAAGCCACTGCAGGACCTGATTGGTTCTGTGGAGTCCAGATTAGGAACGCCTGCTGTAGATGATGGATGCTGATGTACTTAGAGAGGAACTGTCTGTCTGTACTCAATTTATCAACATGCCCCCACAGTCCTAGCAATTTCATTTCTGCCCCTAGAGGGGATACACAAAAAAATGAAGATTGTAAAGAATATTCCTCTCTCAAATGTCAGACTGGGAGAGAGGAATTCATGCAAGAATGAAGGTAAAGGGAACAGGACTCAGACCCACTGTTCTCAGGTGAGGATGAGAATGAGGACAGGCTGGTGGGACTCTGCCTGCCGGAAACAAAGGCAACAGCTTCCCTGCTGGAATAGGTTCTTTGTGAAAATGTTTGGTTTGTGATCAGGAGAGGCTGTAATGGAAAGACCAATTTTTTGTCACCATTATAATCCCTTCACTCAGCATAGGATTTGATGCTTAGTAAGTGTTCAATATATATATATTCAAGGTATTTTAATTTTTTAAAATTAAGTACTTACTATGTGTCAGGCACAGCGTGAAGATTAAGAAAACACACACACACACACATTCCCATGAATTACAGGGTTTTCTTGCTCCACTGTGTTGCTGAAGCTTCTTCGGTGCATTCCTGAGCTCACCCAAAGCTACCTTTCTCCGTGGATGGCCAAACTGGGAAATGTGCTCAGAGAAAGGTGTTGACAGAGCTGGGGAAAATATCCACTTAATAGTTTCCAACTTTAAAAAAGTCAGCATAGCAATTCTTAAGTGATGTCTTCTGAAGTGCCCTGGTTGATGAGTGGTGATGCTGAGGAGCCAGCCGAAATTGCCCGAGCTGAAAACTGCTGAAGGGAACCTGGGGCTAGGCAGGCAGTGTGGGTAGAGATGGAGAGAAATGGGTGGTTTCCAGAGATACTTGGGGGCTAGAATCAATGCAGTACTTGTGTCGGATAGAATTGGGGAAGAGGAAAGAGGAGGAATTGCCAAGGGTCTCGCAGGCTTCTGGCTTTTGTAGTCAGTCCATTGGATGGCGGTGTCATTTCCTACCCTAGAGTAGGAAACATGGTGGGAAAAGGTGTACAGGTCAATTGGGATGAACTGCATTTGTGATGTCACATGGAGATGCTAAGTTGTCTATCCATATGTAGGAATGTCATAAAATCCAAAGAAGAGGTCAGGGCTAAGAATGTAAACTCTAGTATATTCACTTTACAGATCGAGCGCAGAGCTGTGGGCAAGGATAGACTTACCTAGCAAAAAGGTTACAAAAGTGCAATAGAGCAGGGTTTCTCAACCTCTGCATTGTTCAAGTCCTGGGCTGGATAACTCTTTGTCATGGGGGCTGTTAGGGGGAGCAGAATACACCACCCCAAAATGTGCCACTTTGACATGTGGACTGTTTTGAGTTGAAGGCAATAAGACCCACCCAGCAGATTCAGGAGAAACTTTCTACCTCCCCCTTCACTGCCTAAAAAAATTTGGCTGGGTTTATACCAGGAAGAGAGCTATTACCAAAAATAGCTGTTTATATCAGAAAGGCTCATCTTTATGGCTTGGCAAACATCTGTTTACCAAATATTTGCTCTTCTCATCTTTAGCTTAGGATGGTATACAAACCTCAGTTGCTTGACTGCCTTTGACACTCTTATTTTTATGGGGCGCCAGTGTGTACAAAATTTGTATTTCTCCTGAACACCTGTCTTATGCCAGTTTGATTCTTAGAGCAAAGAACCTAGAAGGAAGAAGGGAACATTTTTCCTCCCCCCACTTGTCCTGTGCATTGTTGGATGTTTACCAAACTTCTATACACCAGATCCCAGTTGTAGCCACCAGTATATCTCCAGATAGTTCCAATTTGTCCCCTGAGGGGCAAAATTGCCCCATTGCAAACCACAGGTATAAATAAATGGTTACAAGCTGACGTGGTGGTAACTGAGTGCCTGCCTGCCTCTGTCCATGATGAGCCATGTGACCCAGGGTGTGTACATTACTGATCTCTGTGTTTCCTCCTCTGTGGAACAGAGACCACAGAAGGAGATGGGAACATTATTACTTTGGTGAGATCATTGCATAAAAGAGTGCCTCGGATTAAGGGTTGTTGTTATATTCCTGTTGTCATTGTTATTGAGAAGTGGATAGGATCTAGCCTTGGAAAACTCCAAGTTAACATTAAATAGAAAAGAAGACAGGTAGTAGGAATGACTAGCTGTGATGTTGGAGGAAATGGGAGGCAAAGGTGATATCACAGGAGGGGGGGAGGACAGGATGTCGATGGGGGAGGGTGCAGTAGGCTTCTCACCCAGGAATGGGAAGTTTGAGCTCCTAAATATTCACAATTGATTTTCACCCATATTTGGATCTGGAAGCAATCAATTCAGTATATTTTATTGAGATAAAGTGCTCTAAAATGCCTTTGTTAAATTTATTAGAGTTTGGGGTATGTCTAGTGTTTAATTAAGCCGTTGAAGAATTAAAGATTGAGCCAAATGGAAAATTATTCAGGCTTTATTAGGAGCAAATGGATAGGCTCACGGCTCTGGGGAAGGGAGGAGACCCGTGAGACTGCACCCGAACTGGACTGGGGTGGGTTTTTAAGGCCTGGTAGTTAGTGGAGACACGTGAACCATTGGTGAGTGGTGTGAGCCCTGAAGAACCAGCAAACTGTAGACAGATACTATCTGCCCCAATCATTCCTTCCCAGTGGGCGAGACAGAGGAAGGGCTAGGAGATCGAATGGTTACCTGGATAAGAACAATTTTAAAACATAACCGCATTTATCTGCAAAATTATTTGAGCTATACAGTTCATCACTTTTCTACTGATAAGCAAACAAACAAACAAACAAAACAAAACAAAACAAAAAAAACAGTTTTCTCTATACCTCTCCTTCCTCCTCCACCCTAATTGATCTGATAGATTTTTCTGCTAATTTCAAATTCTGAAGTGGATTTCTGCTCTAAAAAAAGAAGAATGGATGCTATGCGTGGAAGAACAGGATTCCTGAAATTATGGCTCTCTTCCTTCCTCTTTCTCCGTCCCCCATGCTGCCCCTCAGTAAGCCCTCCCTCCCTGCCTTCAAGTGCATATTATGTCCTTTGCATGTTCTAGGCACTGGACCAGGTGCTAGGAATACAGGAGAGAATAAGGGAGAGGGAGGGACTCTTTTGATCTAATGGAACTTGCTTTTTAAAAATGTGAACAAATGCCCTAAACATTGTGGATGATGAAAGGGATTCCGTGGAAAGTAACATCACAGGGTCCAGTCCTCTTGCTTTCCCCACCTCCATGTAATCTTCTTTATGTTCCCTCCTTAATTTCAAATGTCTAAAAGAGGATGCAGAACTGTTATTCTTTAGTGCATTTGAGATCGTGCCCCCCAGCACATGTCGTCATGTTGGCTCAAATCAGCTCATAAACATTATCCATGGGTTCCAACGGTTCTTGTTGGACAACGCACACAGAGAGATTCTTATGAAAACAATAAAAAGAAAATCACCAGAATGTGTTAGTAAAGAAATAACGAGGCACTTCTTTTCTATATGGCGACTTGAAAAGGACATTCTGAGAAGGCAACATTTAAGCCAAGATCTGAACCATAAGCCTGAGAAGGGCTGGGTGAAAGCTACAGGTGGAACAGGCCCCAAGCAGGGGGAGCTTGGCCTGCCTGGAGCTCACAGTGCTGCAAGGGGCCAGGGAGCCCATGGGAGGACAGGAGGAGGGGACTAGCGGAGAGGAGGAGAGGACGTTCTGTAACCAGACAAATAGTGGGTCTGTGCTGCCTGTCACTACTTGAGGCAAGTAGGCAGAGACAGGGTTGAATCATATGTGAGCGTTTAGTCCAATACTGCTGGCAGTATGGGAGAGCAGCAGGTCAGCCACAGAAATCTGCTCTGTACCCCACCATAACCCAGTTGCTTATATAGCCAAAGTACAAAGGAAAAGTAGGCAAAAGGGTAGTTTACAGATATGCACAAGGACTAGGGATCTTCAAAGGGCTCAGTGATAAGCAAGGGCTGGGATTACTTGGGGAAATAGCCAAAGGGAGTGCCAGGTAAGCAGGCTGGAGGTCTGCAAAGGCCTTCAGGTCTGCAAGAAGGGCTGGGGATCTTCAAAGGACTGGCTCTCCTGCTTTCTGCAGCATCCATTGTTCATCTTTCCATGATAATAGGCAGCTCCAAATGGGGAGGAAGGGCTGCATCTCCAGGTCAGCTCCAGCCAGGGTAGAATGTGCCTTCTTTAATCGGAATAAAACAATCATGGTTAACAGAGCATGATTCATATTTCTTAAAATACTAGCTGGTTCCCCAAATTCTATTGCTGCCCCCTTTCAGTTCCAGGTGCAGAAGGAGGGAGCAGGATTGGAGTGGGTGGGAGAGTTGCGAGTGACCACACCTGTTCAGGGGAAGGGAAGGGTGCTCTGCTGGGGAGAGAAGGCCATGAGCAAGTTTGAAGAATACTTTGCTTTCTGCCATCTCCACGTGACTATACTTGCTATACTGCCACACAGCATAACAACATATGGGTCAGTGGTGGGCCACATATAGAACAACCATATATCATCTAGCCTAGGTGTGTATCTGGCTGTCTCCGCCAGGCTCCCCTCCTTTTCCATTTCCTTTTCATCCTCATGACCCACATGTTGGGGAATCCTCTGGAATAGCCAGTAGCTGGAACGTGAAGCACTGCTCTTTACGTCTGCAGCTGGACTTCCTGCTGGGCATGATCTCAGCCAAGTTTTTATTTTCCCTGTCACTTTGGGCTTCACTATTTCCTTCAGTAGCACATGCACCATGGGCTGTGCAACTGAAAGTTTTCTTCAGCTCATTTATGAAAGGAAGCAAAGCAGCTGTGGACAGGACAGGCGTTTTCACAGCATTTTTGGGGGGTAATGCTAACTCCCACCACTTCGCTTTTGGCAGGCTTTATAGCCTCCAGGCAAGTAGCAAACCATCTTTTGTTTTCCTGAAGTGAGAAGGAGCATTTCATAGCTCTACAAGGATTAGCAATTTGCATTCAGTGCCTGCAGGGCTCTCAGATTTAGAATTGGTGGATGTTCCGTCCCTCCTGAGAGCAGATTGACCTGAAGAAGCTTCTGGGATGGCTGGGAGATTTGGGAGTGACAGGCTCTTTAAAAGGAAGGAAAAACAAACCTGGGAAAATGGAGGAAAAGGAATCTGTTGGTGAGTCTACCGGGTAGTAGCAGGCTTAATTTATGTAATAAAAGCATTTCCTGTCATTAGTGGAAAATGGATTTAGGCTCTATTAGATTAGAACTAGATGGAAAAAAATTGACAGACATCTCAAAGCTTGTGAAAGAAATGCACTTCAAGTACTCTTGTTAGAGAGCAAATTATCTTCCCTTCGACAAGATTCAGCTCTAGACAGAGGAAGGGAATATCATCAGTAATCGCTGGCTTCACCACACATTTTTCAGAGGCTATTAGGTGCCCAAAACTGTAGATAAGACAAGAAGACAGAGCATGAGTTGGACCAGAAGCTGCTGTTCCCTCTCAGCCTAGTTCTCTCTCCTCTAATCATCTGTGTGATCATGGCAAGATGCTGGCCCTATGTACCCTCCTGTTTACCCATCTCACAACTTACAGCTCTCCCATTTTTGTGATCCTGTGATCTCTTTGGGGAGATACCTGTATGATAAAAAAGATGACAAGTAATTATATTATACAAGAGGCCCGGCCTCAGCCTGGCCTCTGCCCTCTCGCAATCTGGGACCCCTTGGGGAATGTTGGACTGCTGGTTCTGACCAGAACCCTGCAAGCCAGGCTGAGGGACCCCACTGGTGCACGAATCTGTGCACTGGGCCTCTAGTATGTATATAAGATCTTTGGTTAATCTCTTACCGCCCTCGACTCTCCCCCGTTCTCTCTGAAATTCATCAGTCTGTTCCATGTTTCCATGCCTGTGTGTTGAACGTCTGCCCCCTGGTGGTCAGTGTAGCTTCATAGCTACAGGTTGAATAGTCAAACGGTCGAATGGCCGCTTAGGCTTTTATATACAGACAGCCCTTGAGTTCAGACCAGACATGCATTACTTTGTGGTTACATTGCCATGTCCCATTCATTTATATATATAAAAAAAGGTTCCGTCATTTTGACTAAGGTACATATGTGCTATATGTTTTTTATTATTTATTTACCGCAGGAATTGTTATCTTTCTTTTAAATTTTTTACTGTTTCACTTCATTACTGCTGTGTATATGCCCCATGTGAGTGACTTAGGTGCTTATGTAGGTGGGTTCCAACTTACAATGAAAATTGCATTACATCTCCCTATAGGAATGCATCTACCAACGTAACCCAAGGACCTACTGTATATTGATTTCATGAAAGCTCTAAATAGTGTATTAGGAAGAGAGGTAAAGCAATGAATGGGGGCTGTTAGTGATTATAATTTGATTCAAAGCATGGTAAAACCAGGAAGATTAGCAGAGAATGGCACAGAATTTGCAGGCAATCCTGGATTGAATCTCTACTGTGCCATTACCTGGACAAGTTATATAATCTCTGAGCCTCAGTTTTCACATCTGTAAAATGGGATGACAGGGCTGTTTTGTAGAGGTAATTGAGATAATGTGCATGTAGAGAAGTTAGGACAGTTACTTAAGAATGTTACCTACCATATCTGCCCTCCCTTTTGAGCTGCAGATCATAGCTACACAGTCTTTTCTAGTTCTTCCATGGGGAGGTAGAGCCAACCCACCCCTTCCCCCCAACCTCTTCAATCTGGGCTGGCTCTAGTGTCTTCTTGCCAAATGGAGTTGTTAACATAAGAAACATTCAAACCTGTAGAGAATTTTTGTGAGTTTATTTAAGGCAAACTGTCGACGATTTCCAGTAAGCAGAATCTCAAGGGATTGAGATAATGTTCTGGAAAATGGCAGTTTTGCACCTTGTTTTATAAATTATAATCAAAAGAGCAGATATAAGTGGGTTACATGAAATCCATTGGCGATAGATTAGGAAGGTGGGAGAAAGCAAAGGGGGAGGGAGTGGGGGAACCTCTGGGACTGTATAAAAAGTAAAATGATAGACACATGTTTCTTTTACAGAGATGGGTACAGGATAGTTAACAGTCAACAGTGAACAGATAACAATAACAATGAGGGACTTTGTAGTCTCTACCCTCCTACAGTGGTTGTGCCCTGAGGGGTCTGGAAAAAGGGAAGTTACAAGTTACCCTGACTTTCTAAAGATATGTTATTTTAGATGCAACAAGACAATAATAGGCTCAGTTACTGATCAGAATTGATCTTTGTCAGGGAAGAGAGCAGCCGAGGACATGACTACTCACTATAGACTGCTTTTTAACTAAAAAGTTCGTGGTTACTTGAGGCCTCTTGAGTTTGCAAGGCCCCCCACACAGGCCTTCCCTGTGCTTGACAGGTTAGCTAGCCCCTTTTTGTCCACAGAGTGATGCTCTAGAACCCAAGAGGCCAGGTTCAAAGTGAGGTGTGTTGCAGATTCTGCCCTGGTTTTTGGAAAACTTTATCTGTATCCCTAAGCCACCAAGTAAGAAGTTTGATTACCTGAGATTGCCATGGTGGGAAAACCACCTGAGCAAGCCCATAGAGAGGCCTGAAGCTGCACAGAGAAAGATGCTGGGTGGTCCAATGGTCCAGTCCTCAGCCATTGGGCCAAACCAGTGGAAGCCAGACACTGTGGAGTAGAGATATGCCGTCCCCTCTCTACCCCATACTACCATGACAGATAATGAGGAAAAGACGCGACTTTAGGCCCCTCAGTCTTGGGTGGTGTGTTATACATCTACAGCTGCACAAATACATTCACATTGTTGACATTTAATGAAGGTGAGGTGTTGACCCCTTTCTTTCTTCATGCTCCTTTCATTCCCAGATTTGCTTCAGTCATTCTGTCTGAGTTTTGTCTGACTCTAAACCCTTGACTCCATTTTTTAGTTTTAGTGTAAATAACTACATTAGAATCACGAGGAGGACATAAAATAGAGTGTAAGGAAGTACCTGGCACACAGTAAATACCTAGTAAAAAGTGAATCAAATCAAAACCTAAGTCCTCCAGGAATCTGTCAAATAGTTATTTCATTGAATTAAATCATTTTAGTAAAACTGAGTTCCCTGTGTTAATGTAAGAAACACTCAAACCTGAGTTTATTTGAGCAAAACTGTCAACAATCGACAGAAAGCAACTCTCAAGGTATTGAGATAATGCTCCGGAAATTGGCCATTTTTCACCTTGTTTTATACATTATTAACAAAAGTGAAGAAGTAAGTGGGTTACATGAACTCCATTGGTGATAGATTAGGGAGGCAGGAGAAAAGTGGGGAAACCTCTGGGATTGGATAAAAAGTAAAATGATAGACACTTTTTTTACTTACTTGGGAACAGGGTAGTTGTGAGGAGGAAAACTGGTTTTGCAAGGAATGTTAGGCCATTAAACCGAACAAAGCCCTGTCCTGCGGTAGGGCACGGGGCTTTGTTCTGAGGCCCGAACCTAAGCACACCTGGGGGAAGGGTAGATGAACAGAGTACTCCCTTCAGGGCCTTGTGGGGAGGGAGTATATTTGCAAATCAGTGAACTTGAGGGGCAGTTAAAAAGCAAGGTTTTTGCCTGTTGCCGGCACTCTGGATTTGGGGATACCCCGGAGTCCGCACGTGTTATTACAACTGTGATTTCTCCACCTCTTCAAAGCGCGGCTTAGTTTTTTGGTCTTTCTGCAACAGTTGATAGTCAGCAACAACAGATAACAATAACAGTGAGGGAATTGGTGGTCTGTGTCCTGGTGCCATTTGTTGTGCCTTGAAGGATCTGGAAAAAGGGAAGTTACAAGTTATCCTGACATTCCATAGGTATGTTATCTTAGATATAAAGGCAGTAGGCTCAGTAAAGATAGAAATATCTTGACTATCATGACTACTCACTATAAAGTGCTTTTTAATTAAAAGGTTTTAATTTCAGACCATCCTTTGACTTTGCAGGGCCGCCACACAGACATTCCCTGAGTTAGTCAGGTTAGCATGTGACCACTTTTCATCCACAAGTGGGGCACAGCTTTTGTGGTAACTTAGAATGCTAGGCTTGGGTCAGATCTGCTTCTTTATTTGGGGCATCTAACCCATTGTTACAGAAGAGCAAAGAAATGCCAAGCACCCTTCATAGAGAAGGGGAGGAGCCCTTTTTATTTTCCAAATCAGAATGAAGTAGCATACAGAGGCTTTGCTTTTATAAGCTTCTGGGGTCTTTGTCTTGCAGATATGGTTCTGCCTTCTTGTGGGCTTACAGGAAGGCCCCCAGGTGTTGGGGTTCCCAGGTCATATCAGATGATCTGTCCTGGGGCCAGTGATAACGACCTGCCCATCTCCCCCCCCCCACCACCAGGGCAGTGCATTGTTTAGTTTTTATGGCCTGATAAGCCTTGTAAGACCAGCTTCCTCCTCACCATCACTTATTCCTTCAAATGAGGAAGAATTCCAGCACAAATAGAGGCACGTCTCTATTCAAACCCAGAGTTGGATGATGAGGTGGGTACCTCCCATGAAAACTCTTCCTGAATTTTGGTAAGTGTGCGTGGAGGAAAAGAACTAACAGGCTTTCTCTGAAGACCATGGGGTGCTTTTCATAAGAATCAATGGTCCTACATTTTGTTTTATCTGTTGATTTTCTGAGTTTGTGAGCTCTCTTTTCAGAAAGATGTATATATACACCCAGGAACAATATTCTGCTCTCATCTATAGGAAGAAAGGGTAGATCACAAACCCCAGAAGTCCAGTCCTGTATTGAAAATCTCCAACCTAAAGAAGGACCTTAAATTTTGATAATACGATCTTCCTAGACAGAATAGTCCTCAAAAATATTTATCTTTGTATGATTTGTCTGTTTAGGTTATATAATATATATTAAAAAAAGAACAAAAAAAACCACTATTCTGCTCCCCAAATTAAGAGTGTTTTTAGTATGGAGTTAAGGTTGTTAATTAGACTTTGATAGGTTTTTATATGGGTCCGTTATCTGAATAAATTAGACCAAATTTTTGCTTTCTTACTTGTTTGCTTTTCTCTTGGAGGTTTCTTGATTTTTGTCCTGTTTTAAAATCATACCAGACTTTTGAAAGCATCTCTTTATGAGGGGAAACTCATCTTTAGCCTGAAATCAGCTAAGCATACTCTCCTCTAACCACCCTGATTGCTGAATGCAATGCATAATTAAGTGTTTACTGAAAAAAGCAAGCAAACAGGGCCTTGGGGAATATGTCAGAGCAGCTACAGTCTCCATAGCAACACCCGATGAGCCTTGCAGCAAAATGAACGCATTTGCAGGATCACTGATGCAAAATGATAAAGCCGAAACTAACAAGAGCACAAAATCAACTACATCATTATGTTCGGGGCATTAAATATTTGATATCTCAGCTTTCTACATCAGCATTCAATAATCCTAATTCACTTCTGTCTTCCAAAGTTGCTTAAGTGGATGGAGTGCACTCCATGACTGCGCGCCTGGACATTATTTACACAGTGCTGTAGAAGAAACCTTATACGCAATTAGGAAAATGCAGTGTAATAAATTACTTCAGGGTTTTACCAGCCACGATGCCAGGCTGCACTTCTCATTGACAAAGAGTATTTATCCTTCTCTGAAATGAAAAAGCACTCCAAACCACTTTGGGCAAAGTTCTTTCCTCTCTTGAGAAATGTGTTTTGGGGTTTATTGGTCTCGGGTGAGGTGGGTTAAGGTGAGAGGACACTAGTTTTCTGAGGGTGTGTGTTCATTGCAAGTTCTCCTATCTGGAGTCTGGGGACCATGCCTTTGTCTCAGGTGTTTGAAGCTGGTGGCGGGGAAGCCTCCGCTGCCACCTTGGGGCCATCTTTCTCTCCACTGCTTGGCCTCCTGAGGTAGCCAGGCACTTGCAGGTCAGGTTGCCTTCTGTCCTCAACAAATTCATTTCCTTTGCTGACTCAATGACATCCCCACCCATGACAGGTCATCAGAATATACCTGTCCAGAAAAAAAAAGTTAGCTCAGTGGCACCAGTCAGTGCAAACAAGAGGGCCAACGTAAAAGGAACTATGCAAACTAAACAGAGAGGAGAACCTGGCAGAGAACTTACCTTTATTTCCTTATCTCTGTGTTTGGGAGGTTTACATCACAAGATTCACATTCATAAGTGTTTTGCTGAATAATTTGTTTAGCATGATAGCATATTTGTGTGCAGAAGTATATTCATATGTACATTCTACAATAGTAACACCTGTTACTTTTGAGCACCTATAATTTGCCATGCATTTGGCCGGACAGTTTTACATTTACTATCTTAACTAATAAAAGCGAAATATTAAAATTAACCATTTCTCCGGGATGGGGGTAAACCACGCCCACCAGCCAATCAGAGCTGCTGTATGCAAATTAGCCCAGCCAACATGGCGGAGGCTGCAGCCCCTGTGCAGCTTCTCCTGGGCTGCGGCCTCCGCCATCTTGGGAGCCTCCCTCCTGGGAAGGCATCCAGTGCCTTGGGCCTGCGGATGCCTTCCCAGGCGGGAGCCTGGGGTGGGAGGGGGTGCGGAGACCAGGCGGCTGGACCCCACAGCCCCCACCCGGGCGGCCGTGAGGTGGCCAGTGCCACCCCAGCCTCGGCTTCCTGGGCGGGAGCCTTCCGGGGCGCGGGGACCAGGCAGCCGGACCCCCGAGGGCCCTGCCCAGGAGGCCGTGGGGTGGCCAATGCCACCCCAGCCTCGGCTTCCCAGCGGGTGGCCCATAGGGTCAGTGGGAGGTGTGGCCGGCCTGAAAACTGTCCTCAGCCCCTCACCCAGGCTTGCTACACCCCCTGGGGTGAGGGTCTCCACTGGGGAGCTTGGCCAGCTTGCAAACAGACATTGGCCCCTCACCCAGGCTGGCCAGGCACACCAGCAGGTGGACATCCCCAGAGGGGTCCCAGACTGGGAGAGGGCACAGGCTGGGCTGAGGGACCCCCAACCCCAGTGCACAAATTTTTGTGCACCGGGCTCCTAGAATGTAATAATTGTAATGACTCAGCAAAGTATTTCATCCCCATTTCCACATGAGGAAACTGAGATTCAGAAAGGCTAAATGATTTGACCAAGACAAGCACGTGGTAGATGAGGGGTCTAATCAGATTTTGCCTCCAGAGATGGCGGTTTCCTGCAAACGTGTGTGCATTCAGATACAGACACGCAGTGCCTCTCCGAGTTCTGTAGTCTTGTGTAGCTGCCTGTGGATGGCGCTGGTCCATGCAACACCAGTGATGTATGGCAGCCTAGCAGCCCCTTCGTTTTCCAATTGGATAATGTGTGGCGAAAGCATTTCTACAGCAGTGGTTTGCTCACTGAGGATTCCAAAGAGGTATCTGGTAGCCCATGTGCTTCCCTCTAGGTCTGGCCAACAAAACCACTGGAGACAAGCCATCGCTCCTGATAATGGGTGTTGTGCTAACACCAACCTCTCAGAGAAGAGGCCCCCTGCATGCAAGTTCTGAAATTAAAGGAATCCACTGAGATAGGAATAAAGTGGAGACGTCTGTGTGCGCGCGCACACAATATACACATTCATTGTCATTCATCACCTCTGGATTTAGGGTCTTACACTTTACGTAGCCTCTCAGTAGTGACTGCAATTGGCAAGTTGGTTGATGGCCTGAAATTATTTGCTGTAAGTCAAATCTCTGGGGTGTGACATACATTATCGCTTCTTAGGATGGCCCGCAGCAGGGAATATTGCATTTATAAGCAAAATACACCAGGCTCTGTACTCATGTTTGTAACGATTTTAATAAATACTCAGTGAATGTCGGAATGGTGACATGGTAAAATAATAACGAGGGGATTTGTGTGGATTATCTCATTTAATCCTCACAGCAATGCTTTTCGATAAAGAAACCGATGCTTAGTGAAATTAAGTAACTAGACCGAGGCCGCAAAGCCGATGAGAGATGAAGCAGACAGCCTTTTTTTTTTTGAGCTCACAGCCTTCTGTAGACTCTTGGGATTAGGTCCATGCTAGGTTCAGTTCCTAGTTATTTTTTTAGGAAAATCAGAAATTACCTGGACAGGGATCCGAATCTATCATTATTGGCATTTGTAACATATTTCAGTTACGTGACATTGAGACCATAATGATATACTTAACAGATGGGCTTATTCTATGTTCATTGATTCATTCACTGATCCACAGAATATCATTCAGTACATACAATGTGGCCAAATTTATGCGGAGTGCTGAGCTGGCACAGGAGAGTAAGATACAGTTCTTTTATAGGGGCTTTAAAAATTATGTAGTAATAAAAGGCATACCTGGGATGCTATGGAAACCATGAAAGAGGGTGCTCACTCAGGTTTTGGGTGTCAGTGAATTCACAATAGCAGTAGCATGTAACCAGTAGGAGAAGCCAGAAAGCTGTTGTAAACCATAAGGAAGTATGCAAATGTGGGGGTGACAATTTAAGTATATAGTTACTGGATTATTTATTAAGAAATGTATGTAATATTCCCCTTTCAACTTCTCCCCACCCATGGAGCAATAACAAGGTTTGAAGCAGCTTGAAACCAGAAAGCCTCTAACGGATTAAAGATACTTGAAATTCCCAACATTGTGGACTTAATGCAACAACTCATGCTGTAGAAAACTCATGATGCTGTTAACGTGTCTTATTAAAAACTAGAGGCCCAATGCACAAACTTTGTGCACTGGTAGGGTCCCTAGTGGCTGCTGGCTGCTGGCCAGGTACTCCCTCCCTTTCCCTGGCCAACCCTGCCCCCTGGTTGAACACCCTGATGAACTCCTGGTCAAGGGGACAATTTACATACTATGCTTTTATTATATAGGATGACCAGTATGGGAAGGTAAAATGGTGCAGCCACTTTGGAAAGCAGTTTGGCAGTTTCTTAAAAAGTTACACAGAAAAAGGAAAGTGAAATAAATTGTTAACGTAAAAAAATTCAAACCTGTAAAGAATTTTTGTGAGTTTATTTGAGCCAAACTGTCGACAATTGCTGAAAAGCAGAATCTCAACGGATTGGGATAGAGCTCTGGAGAATGGTGGTTTTTCACCTTGTTTTACACCTTACATTAAAGGAGGAGACGTAAGTGGGTTACAGTAAATCCATTGGTGATAGATAAGGGAGACAGGAGGAAGCAAAGTGGGGCAGGGGGAGGAGGGGAACATCTGGGATTGGATAAAAAGGAAAATGATAGACACATTACTTAAGTGAGTTCAGGATAGTTAACAGTCAGCAGGTAACATGGTAACAATAACAGTGGTGCCCAGGTGCATTTGGTTGTGCCCCAAGGGTCAGGGAAAAGGAACATTACAAGTTACTCTGACATTTCAAGGATATGTTATCTTAGATGCAAAAAGACAATAGGCTAAGTTAAGGTAAAAATTGATCTTGTCAGGGAAAATACCGGCCTAGGACATGACTATCCACCATAACTGCTTTTAGTTAAAGTTTCATTTCAGACCATCCTTTGTGGTTACTTTAGATCTTTAGTTTGCAAGACTACCATGCAGGCCTTCCCTGAGCTTGTCAGATTAGCATGTGGCCCTTTTTATGTAGTCCACAAAATGAAGTAGAACAAAAGCAAGTTAAACCTAGATTTACTCTAAGACCCAGCAATTCCATTCCTAGTACCTTCCGAGAGAAATGCAAATACATGTCCACAAAAAGACTTGTGCCTGAATGTTCATAACAGCATTGTTCAAAATGGTGAGAAAGTAAAAACCACTCACGTGACCATCAACTGGTGAATGAATGAATAACATGTGCTACATCTGTACAGTGGAACACTATTTAGCAAGAAAAAGGAGCTAAGCTCTTTTGGATTGGTAGCATCAACATGGATGAACCTCAAAAAATGCTGAAGGAAGTAAGACAGATGCATACATATTTTATGTGATCCCACCTATGCAATGTCCAGGAAAGGCAGACCTTTAGAGACAGACAGGAGATTAGGGATTTCTTGGGGCTGGACGTAGGAAATGAAGAGTGGCTGCAGACAGTCATGAGGATCTTTGAAGTGATGGAAATGTCTTAAAACTGAATTGTGCTAGTGGCACGATTCTGAAAATTTACTAACAATTATTCAACTGTACATTTAAATGAACTGCATGGTGTACCTATTGTAACTTTAAAAACTTTTATAAAACGATCAGTAGCCTACTCAAGTTTTGTTTAGGTTAGTTGGAGTGCCTGAAGTGTCATTTTAAACATTAACAACTGTAACAGCCATCTTGGCTCTACACTTTTAAACATAACTTTCAAGGCCGTTTCAGTCTTTGGCTTAGCAAAGGAAAGAACACAAGACTTTAACGATGGCTCAGGAATTTGGTAAGTCATTGAAGCTGAAACTTTCCACCGTGTTCATTAAAATGAAATGATCTGTGATTTACAGATGTTTTCCAGCAGATCAGAATTTCTTAGCATTTCACATTCCCCGGGACTTTTTGGGTGCATGATGGAGGGATTAGTGTTGACAGCCCTTTCCCATAATTGTGCTATTTCCAAGGCAGGTCCTGGGGGTAAAAAATGGCATTGTTCAACCAGCAGCTATGAACTGGCCAAGACAAAACTGTGTTATTTTTTTTGACTGTGTATCAAATGATTATTCATTTCACATCTTTTCACATCTTGTTGAAGAGCTCTGGACCAAAAGTTATGGGAAACATTTGGAGAAATCTAGTTTCCTCAAATTCCAGTTCTGCCTATTAAGCCAACTTTTCTTGATAAAGACTGAAGAGTCACTAGAGAAATTTAATTCTAGGAGAGGGATTGGTAAGACTAACAACACAGTTCATGCTCAAGAATTGAGACAGGCCTCTCCTGAAATCGTTGACTTGAATTTTCACCTCCTAGGAGAGCTGGGTCCCTTGTTCTGTGCAATCCTAAGCAGTATTCTCGGACAGGCTTGTATGGGAATTCTGTTCTACTACCTCTTACTGTCAATGTGATTTTTGGTAAGTAGCTGAATCTTTTTAATCCTCAGTTTTCCAACAGGAAAATGGGAAGAATAATTGTATCTGCTGTACAGAGTTGTGATGAAGGGTTACAAAAATAACTCACGTTATGTATTGGTTTAATATGATTGCCTAAATCCACTTGTTTATAATTTAAGTGAATTTTTAATCCACTTGTTTAGGACAAAGACAAAATAAATAGTTGCTTTGAGATAAGAATAAGAATAAGTCATGCCAGGATGGCATTATTTCACATCTGTTGTCATTGTTAAAGAGTCAGCAACCCAGATGCTGAGGGACCTGCCTCTCTGGGGGCATATGGATAAGAGCATGTGGAGAAGCAACTGTGGCAAGGGGACATTTCAGACTATAAATATAGTGCTGAAAATTTGTGAGGACTATTTGAGAGTTTCAATTTGGGCAGTACTCTTTGCTAACCTAAAAATTCTCTGAAGACCTTTGGGGCATTTAGCTCCTGCCATGGCCAAGGCAGCTGTTTGGTGGGCAGTGGTGAAAAGCTAAACAGAGGCTCCAGCAAGGAAGTGGGCCCTCCTGCCAACACCAGTGTCTTTGTTCCCTAGCAACATGCCCTAGCAACAGGGGCTTTTACTTTTGTGCCGTCGCTCCCAAGTGCTTCCCCCCTATAAAAGGTACATCTCTGTTAAAATTTTGACTGGATTCCCCTCATCACCCCTTGCCTGAAACTATAGTGTGATTAATTTGTCATTTGTTTGGAATATGTTATTTCTTTATTCGGCTGGAATATGTTATTTCTTTATTCGGCTGATTAAGAGATATTGTTCTGTATGTTATTGGCCTGTAAAATTATTATAATTTCCACAGTGAACCTGCACTAAAATAAATTGTTGGTAAAGACAGAATCAGTCTTCTCTGCCTCCCAGAAAAAAAAAAAAAAAGGCAAAAAAATTGATTTATACAGTTTGGCCCAAATTAGGCATCCCCAAACATAGGCCACTTGTAACAGTAGAGGTGTGGTATCTGGTAGAACCTTCACTGTTTTATAGATTAAAAAAATCTATCTGACCAAATTTCCCAGCACCATTTATTGAAGAGACTGTCTTGACTCCATTATATGCTCTTGCCTCCTTTGTCAAATATTAATTGAGACCAGGTCTACAGGGGAACATAATTAAATGGGTTGGTTGTTCTGTTCTCTTCCATTGGTCTATATGTCTGTTCTTGTGCAAGTACCAGGCAGTTTTGAGAACCGTGGCTTCGTAATATAGCTTGATATCTGGTATTGTGATCCCTCCAACTTTGTTCTTCTTTCTCAGGATTGCTGTGACTATTTTGGGTCTTTTTTTATTCCAGATGAATTTTTGGAGAGTTTGTTCTAGATCTTTGAAATATGCCCTTGGTATTTTAATGGGGATTGCATTGAATCTGTAGATTGCTTTGGATAGTATGGACATTTTAATGATGTTGATTCTACCAACCCATGAACATGGTATGTTATTTAATTTGTTTATGCCTTCCCCTATCTCTTTTTTCAATGCCCTGTAGTTTTCTGAGTACAGGTCTTTTATCTCCTTAGTTAAGGTTATTCCTAGGTATCTTAATTTTTTTGGTGAAATGGTAAATGGGATTTTGTTTTTCATATCTCTTTCTGTGAGTTCATTATTGGTGTATAAAAAGGCCATAGATTACTGGATGGAACTGGAGAGCATTATGCTAAGCGAAATAAGCCAGTTGGAGAAAGATAAATATCACTTGATCTCACTCATATGTGGGATATAATGATCAACACAATTTGCCAAACAAGAATAGATCCAGAGACAAATGGCAGGGAAGGAGGGTGTTAGCGAGCAACCAAAGGACTTGTATGCATGCATATTAGCATAAACAATGGACACAGACACTGGGGTGGTGGGAGCTTGCTCAGGATGGGAATGGCTGAGGGGAAGGGGGGAGTCAATTGGGGAAAAAGGAGACTTATGTAAAACTTTAGACAATAAAAAAACAACCACAAAAAACAAAATCAAAACAAAAAACAAACCTGAAAAAAAAAGTATACCCTCAGGTGATGGTTAAAAAAAAGGAAGAAAGAAAACTTTTTGGACTAGCAGTAAACAATCTAATAAAGAGGTAATATGCAAATTGACCATCACTCCAATATACAAGATGGCCGCCCCATGTGGACACAAGATGGCCGGCAGGCGAGAGCAGTTGGGAGAGACCAGGCCTGCAGGGGAGGGCAGTTAGGGGCAACCAGGCTGGCAAGAGAAGGCAGTTAGGGGTGACCAGGCTGGTAGGGGAGGGCATTTGAGGGTGACCAGGTCTACAGGGGAACAGTTAGGTGTTGATCAGGCTGGCAGGGGATTGGTTAGGGGGTGATCAGGCTGGCAGGCAGAAGCGGTTAGGGGCAATTAGACAGGCAGGCAGGTGAGCAGTTGGGATCCAGCAACCCTGGATTGTGAAAGGGATGTCTGACTGCCCGTTTATCAGGCCTAAATGGGCAGTTGGGCATCCCTGGAGGGGTCCCACATTGGAGAGGGTGCAGGCTGGGCTGAGGAACACACACACACACACACACACACACACATCTGCAGGCACAAATTTCATGCACTGGGCCTCTAGAATTTATATATTCACAAGAAACATAAACAAACATCTAGGATGCGCTAGATTGTGAACTCTTTGAAGAAAAAAATTGTTGTTTTCTATGTCCTCAGCCTGAAGCACTGTACCAGGAACATTCTACTTGGTTCAAAAATACTCCACTAATCGAGATGAACAGAGCCTTGTTTTATAGGAAGAGGGAGATGAACTCAGAGACAGTGACTGTTTTTTCTGGGTCGCATAGACCGTCAGTGGCAGAGCTCTGATGGAACTTAGTATTCCTGGCCATTGTTCTGGTGCCACTGGCCTATGTAGCAATAGGGAGTGAGGATTGTGATGGGAAAAGCTGGGGCGGGCGGGGGGGGGGGGGGGGGGGGGGGGGGGAGGGAGAGACAGATGCATGAAATCTGAACCAGCTGCAACTCAGGAGGTAGCTCATGTTTTTAGCTGGACCTCATGGTGATTGTCTCCCTAGGATTTTTTGCCACCACCCCAAAGCCCACTTTTCACTGTGCCTGCCCAGCACTGTAGGTCAGTGTTAAATTCGTTCTACTCCCAGGCTTGGTGGTAGAAAACCATGTGACTGGACAGGATACCATTATCACACATTTAAGGGTTCTAGTGCTTAATGAAGTTCTCGGGACACAGTAGGCACTTGGTATACATTTACTGAAACAGGACGTGAATGAGTGACCGAATGAACTAATCTTGGTCCAAATAAGGACCCAAGTTGTCTTTGGTCAGTTCATTCCATCCCCCAAATCCTTGGAGGTGGTAACAGAGAGCAGCTGTGAGCGCCTTTTCTGGAGTTCAGATCCCAGCTCCAGCATTTCCCAGCATCATACTCCTGGGCAGTTTACTTCCTCTTTCTGCCTTTGGGACCCCAACGGAAAATGAGGAAGGTGAGAGGATTAAATGAATTAAGTCCATGTTAAGTGATTTACATCTACCTGAACATCCGTGAATAGTAGCCTATTATTGTTAGTGCAACTGCAGCCAACAGCACCCTCTGACTCTGACTCGGGAGGAAAATCTTGCCCTCTATTTGAAGGAGATTTGGAGTCATCAGGTGTGAGTCATCTCACCTTCTTACTCCCACTCCCAAATCACAAACTTCATTTGCATGTTAAAAGATGACAACTTCAAGAGAGTAACTGCAGGGTAGGTAATCCAAGAGAATGCCTTTACCTTACAGCTGAGGAAATTGAAACCCTGTAGTGTGAGCTCCCACTGTTGGCTTTTGTTGTTAAAATGCAGGTGCCTGACTTAAGCTTTGGTTTTGAGGCATTCAACACTAGGTTAAAAAAAAACAGCCCCACCTCCTGTGTTTTAGAGATCTTGTTTGATTTCAGTAACTGACCATTTGGGCTGCTTGTTTTCTCTCTTGCTGGGCTTTCAGTTCCCACTCTTAAGTTTTAAATTCACCTGGAGACAGTCTAGGCTCCACCCTCAACCCCCCTAAAAGCAGAACCCCAAGCTACTCTGTCTTTCTATTTGCAACCTCCCAGTGTGGTCCTAGGTGTGCCATGTAATTTTCAGGGCTTGCAAGTAAGAAACTCTTCATTTTTCCCAAAGCTTCCTAATAGTTATGGCTGAAGGCGTCTTGCAGTCATAATAAGAACTACAAGGGCTGGCCCAGCCATAACATTGGTTATACATAGGCTGAGACCGGCACAAAACAGACCCATCAGTGAAGTGACTCCCCGAGTGACACTCGGGCCCACACACATTTACTCCCAGCCCAGAATGTTTCTCCTGCTGTCTTCTCTAAGCACACAGCCTATCATTTGTTCTGTGCTTTGATCTGCCCTGATGCTGGAAATCTCCATGCCATCTTCTCTCCTTAGTTTATTCTAACAGGAGAGGAGCTAGGGTGCATTGTGCAATCCTGCCCTCTGCTGGGTAACACTCATATTATCTCAAAGGGAAGAGCTTTAAGTCCCCTGTCCCTCCCCCTCTCCCCCCCCCCCCCCCCCCCCCCCCCCCCCCCCCCCCCCCCGCCCCGCCCCAGACATCTCACTGAACAAGCCCCTCTCTAAGGAGAAAAGGCAGTCGTGGGTACCTTGGGGTGTGTGTGTGTCAGGGCGGTTCCTGGAAATCTACTGGGTAGGAAGCAAAGTGCTTTCATTAAAGGAGCAGGGGTCGAGCCGTGGGAGTGTTAATGTTTTCTTCAAGAGGAATCTTGGAAATGATTCCTCTACTGCAGCCCCCCCACCACTACTCTTGCCAGGCCTCACACTCCGGACTGGTGCTCAGAGGTGTTTGGCAGTAGTCCCGGTCTTTTCTAGTTTGTTAGTATGTGAACATCTAGAATCAGTTCACAAAGACCTAGAAGAGCAGATGCAAAGATAAAGGAGGAAAAAATATATTACTAAAGCTGTCATCTTTCTTAAAAAAAGGCTAAGATGAGGCTGTGACGGAATGTAGCTGTGAGTGTGCCCATCATGTCAAAGGGAGCGAGCGTGGCAGCTTCGCAGGGAACCCCGTGTGCCTCCATCCTGGCAGCATCTTGCGGACTTGACTGAGTGCCTCGCTCTTTCTTGTAAGTCTGCATGCTCCAGGGGGACAGAGCCTGTGCACACTTTGTTTGCTGCTGTGTCCCCAGAGCCTAGGCACAGTGCCTGGGATTCCTGAGGCGCTTAGTGATTAGGAGTGGCCTGACCAAGTAAAACTCTACTGACTGCTTCTCAGTCACGTGGGGAGTTTATAGGTGAAAAGTTCCTTTGTGTTTGGAATAAGCACACCAGTGTGGGCCATTGCACTGCAACTGTTTAGTCTTCCAGACTCTGTTTATTACCACAGCCAAGGAACTCATGGGATTAAAGCTGTGAATCTGCCTTAACTTTTTCAGTGTTGAGCCTACCATTAAAAAAAAAACAAATGGTTTGACTATATGAGTGACAAACGTTAATTTGATTATTTGTTTCAGCATAAAATGCATGATTTTATTAACAAAGGTTTGATATTGGGTCTGGACTTATTGGCTATGAGGATTTGGGCAGATTATTTACTGTTTCTTTTTTTGCTTCTGTTACATGGAGATGTAAATAGTAAGTACTTAATAGGTTTGTGTGTTTTTTAAGAATAAATGAGTTAACGTGTCTCATATACTTGGCACCATAGCTGATACATGGAAAATTCTTAGTCAATGTTATTGTTATCAGAAGGAGAAAGGAGAAGGAGGAGGAAGATGGTAAAGGGAGGGACAGAAGGAAATATAGTAATAGTTGTTTCAGGTACAATAAACGACTTCATAATTTTTGCTATGTTGCCTATTAGGCATATTGGTTATTAAGTCTCACTAATTAAACTAGCCTTACTTTTATGTAGATAAACAAAATTTTTTGTTTAAATTTATCAGATTATCTAGTTGGAGAAATGACTTTAAAAAATAGTACTTTTTTTTCTTATTTCAAAAAATAATGTAAAACAGAAAAGTTACAATTAACTCCTTTACTCAAAATTAACTACTCTATACTCTATAACCTTTATTGATTGATTTTAGAGAGAAAGGGGGAGAAAGAGAGAGAGAGAGAGAGAGAGAGAGAGAGAGAGAGAGAGAGAGATTTGTTGTTCCACTTATTTATGCATTCATTGGTTGATTCCTGTATATGCCCTGATTGGGGATGGAACCCAAAACCTTGTTATATGGGGATGACACTCTAACCAACTGAGCTAACCTGGCCAAGGCAAGGCTTCTATCTCTATATATAAAACCCTAATATGCAAATAGACTGAATGGCCAAACAACTGAACAACCGGTTGCTATGATGTGCGCTGACCACTAGGGGGTGCACGCAGAACATGGCGGGTGTTGGCAGCAGGTAGCAGAGCAAGGAAAATGGCAGGCATTGGCTGTGGTGGGATGGTGGAGCAGGTGAGCCGGGGCACCACACCAAGGCGGGGCGCCGTTCACTGTTATTTGGCTAAGCCTCCGGTGGTTACTGAAAATTCTTTGCTCCCATGGACCACAATCCTGCCCAGTGCTCGCACCTGCTGCAGACGCTGGCCCCAATTGCTCTGTGTCATCTGCGGGTGAGAGCAGGGCAGGACCTGCACTGTCAGCGTGTGGGAGCGGCAGCAGCGGGACTGCTGGCAGAAAGGGAACCCGGGGCCATAGCAGGAGGAGCCGAGATCTGCCCCTGCGCTCACCACAGCCTCATGGCCACAGTTCCTTTCAAGGAGCATGAATTTGTGCACTGGACCCCCAGTATTTTATAAAACTGTCATCATTAAAATTATTTTGCTTTATAACTTGCTCTTCTCACTTTTTATTGCATCTCTTCTCCCATGACTCTAAAAATCAAATGTTAGAAGGATATTTAAAGGCCGCAGAGTATCCACTTACATGGACCCACTATAATAAACAGAATTCCCATTGTGGGACATTAGGTAGTTCCAAAATATACTGCATGATAATCAATACTGTGGGGTACCTCCTGAAGACTAAATTTTTGCACACATTCTTAATACTTTTATTGGGAGTAATGGTTTTAGCAGAGTAGTTGGTAGGGTAAAAGGTACACTCAGCATCTGTGAGGATAATTTTCTCAATACCACACATGGTTTAATTCTCAGAACCAGATCATAAATGGCCACTGCATTTCCAAAATGGTGAAAGATAAGAAAAGGTCTTGTATCCAAACTCCAAATTCTTGGCTTCCTTAACTTTTTTGAATCGTTTTCTTGGTTCATTCATCCTAACCCGCTGCTCTCCATTTTTAAACCTCAGAGATTTCTGAATGGCAGTTCCAATTGCTCCCTGTGCCTCCCCAGGGAAGCAGTAGTAAGCTTGGGCTAAGGACTCAGTGGTGTGCTGGTAAATGTGTAACAACTGGCTCTCCAGAGAGTGGAGGAAGCTTTGCTTTATAGCATTTGCCAATTTTTGTTGTGTAAACACTCTCACCATGGCCAATTTTAAGCTACCAACATGGTATCACTGAACGTGAGCTTGGGAAGAAAAGTCCACAGTCAGCTCTCAAGGGCTGGAATGAGCTGTCCTCAGCACACCACCGTGGCTATCAAAGGATAGCCAACACACTCACTATTTCCCTACTCCCACCCTGTCCCCAAGGAAGCTGTGAAGTCCAAAGAGGCAGGACACTCTTTTCATTCCTAGTTACCTTTAGTTTCCATTAGAGCTTTGAGAAGAACCAGTTATGATTTCAGTTGCAAAAGAAAGCACCTCATTGTCCATACTTTCCATTTCTCCCCACACCCCACCCCCACCACCAATATTTTCCATCTTATTGTAGAGACTTTATGCTACAAGGAGCTTAAACTAAATGAAATCAGCTTATACTAAAATGAAAATGACTGCTATAGGATTCTTTCCTGTTTAGGCTGTGGTCAACAGAAAATAATGGTGCCAGATGTCAGAAACATCCTTTTGCATCAACTGCTTCATTATACAACTTAAAAATTAAAATGCATAGCTGTCCCTTAGCATGTCCAGTTACATTTCAGTTATTTTTTTTGCAAATATTTCCTGAGTATCCTGAATGTTAGGGACATTAGGTGCAGGGATGGATCAAGCTGGTCAATAAGAAGTGTTATATATTGAGCATTTCCAGGTGTCAAGGTGATAAACAATTTGCACATATTATCCATGTAGTTCAGTCTTCATAGTGAGCCTGCATGGAAGACTATCTTCATCCTCAAGAAAAAAAAAAAAAAACCCTCACACACAAACAAAAGAAACAGATGTTTAGAACCAAACTTATCTCACTAATTACCAACTCCAGGTCTTTCTTAGTCATTCTGCATTAGTCTGCTGGATACAGAACCACAGACTGGGTGGCTTAAATATCAGAAATTTATCTTCTCACAGAGTCTGGAGACCAGAAGGCCCAGATCAAGGTCTGGCAGCGTTGGTTTCTGGAGAGGACTTTCTTCCTGGCTTGCAA
This sequence comes from Murina feae, assembly GCA_004026665.1. Taxonomy (NCBI): domain Eukaryota; kingdom Metazoa; phylum Chordata; class Mammalia; order Chiroptera; family Vespertilionidae; genus Murina; species Murina feae. Next base: position 78,488 of record PVJC01001200.1, read on the forward strand.
GTGGCCACCTTCTCACTGTGTTCTCACATGGTAGAGAGAGCAAGGCAGAGAGGGAGAGAGAAAGGGGGGTAGAGAGAGAGAGAGAGAGATATCTCAAGATCTTGGGTCTCTCTTCCTCTTCTCCTAACATGCTTGTTTTCCTCCAACAGTTCCAAATATATATACAAATTTGGAGGCATGAAAATGATAACTGGAAACTAATCTCTGTGCCCACAGCCGTCATCCTATGTGGAGTATACAGCGAAGAAGGTAGGCTTTAATGAAATGTTCATGGGTAGCAACAAAAACAAAGTATGATTTATATCCCAGCATAGATGAATTTTAAATGTGCTATACTAAGTGAAAGAAGCAGACTCAAGGCTACCTACTAATGATTCCACTTATATGACATTCTGGAAAAGGTTACACTGCAGGGACAGAAAACAGATCAGTGGTTTATTGCTCTTTGGGGGGTGGGGTTCAGGGATAATTTCAAAGGAGCATGAGGGAACTTGGGGATGAGGGAACTGTCCATACCTTGAGTGTGATGTTGGTAACACAGCTCTATGCATTTGTTGAAACCGACAGAGGTATATCATAAGAAATTTTCTTTTAACTATATGTAAATTTTACTTGGGCAATGTCTGGGATCTCTGTCATCTTTGTGATGTCTTGTGAAGTCTGAGTTCATGGCTATCCATCAGGGTCTGTCTGTCTTCCTCCTTGCCTGCGTGGACGTTCATCATACCCAATTAGAGACACTCTTCATACACAACTTAGTTCTCAGTAAACGTAAGTCTTACTTCTCCTTTTGTCTGTGACTTTATTGTGTCTTTATTGATTTCTCTGTCAGGGAAATAGGCTTGGTTCTGGGCAATTTCATTTTTGTTGGATGGCATGACACACACAATAGTCCTGTGAGATCAATATAGTTATCCTTATAGCTATCCCGTTTCCTGATTTAGAAACTGAGTCCCATGCTTTCTTCAGGCATCTTGCCTGTGCTCACACAAGTGGTAAGTTGGTAGGGCAGCACTTTAATGCTGGTAGGGCCAATGTGAGAGATGTTTGGTTTTGGCTTCCTGGTTCATTTGTCTCGTGTTAAATATTTCCAGGTTTCATTGAATGACCGTGTCCATCAGAGTACGACTTAACAGAAACCCCAACTCAGGAGGCCTAAGCCACAGGGACAATTGACTGGCTTATGAATTTCAAGTCCAAAGGTGTGAAGGGTTTTAGGTAAGGTTTAATCCACTGACTCAACAATGCCATTCTGCACCATTTCTTCCACCTTGCCACTCTAGTTTCTATGTAATATAGGCTATTAACCTGATGGATATTCTTTTGCGATCCCAAGAGAATAGTCAGCATCAACTGAAGCTTCTTTCTCCAAGGTCTTCCTTCACATCTTATCCCATCACATGCCCAACTCTGAGATAATTATTGTGGACACGGTGTTGGATCCGTTGATTGACTTAAGCCAATCCCGAACTGAACCACAAGGCTGGGAAATCCAGTTTTGTTCAGAGGAGAGAGTGGGGTAGGATGCTGGGGAGGCTCCCAGAGTATCTGCTACAGTCTTCAAGTCTGACCAAAAAGTGGTTTCCCCAGCCAAAAATATGTTTCCTATTATCTGAGTCTGTCTTGTCAACATCTTTTATTTGTGGAGGCTCAGACGGGGTGGGGCGCGGTCAGTTTCTGGAGCAGCACCCCAAGCCTGCTGCGGTGTCATCACTTCTCGGCCAGGATGCAGGCGAAAGGGCTGTAGAGAGGCTTTGGAATGGGCCTGCGTTTGGGTGTTGGAGGAGCCTTTTTTAAGCAAACAAACTAAAGCAGGATTCTACGTTGCCAGCTCTTCCTTTTCTTTCTAAATCCACAAGCATCCAAAATCTTCCATGGATAGAATTCTGGTGAGAGTGGAGAGAAGAGGTTTGCGGTCATTTTGGTACAGTAATTAGAATAAACATTTATGTAGTGTTTTATTCAGCATATATTTATGAGATTTATAAGCCAACAGAATGTGAAGATGGCTGAGTACTGTGTTAAAGATGTAGTTGCCTCTAACCACATTCCCTTATCCAAAGATCTCCATGTGGAATGCATCCTGGGTCCAGGTGGTACTTTTGGTCTCCCCCCATGACTCAGTGACAGAGACCACCAATTGTTCCTAATATCTGTTCTTCCATTTTTTATAGTAATAATAATAGGCTAAATAATAACAATTAAAAAGTTATATTTCTAAAGTCTCCTTTAAGACTACACACGATGGGATGTAAGCAGAAGTGGTATGCACAACTAACAAATGTTCTTCAAGGGAGAATGTGTGGTTTTCTCCTCTTTCCTCCCTCCCTCTGGCCAGAATGTGGACAACCCTGGCTGGGGTTGCCCCCTTGGATCGGAAGGGAGAACTGTGTGCTGACAGGTGGAGCAGCAGGTAGGGAGAATTAGGTTTTGGTGAGGTGGGGGTCACATGCCAGACCTGAGCTGTGTTTATGTGAAAGATTGAAAAAACTAACCTGTACAAGCCATTCCAAAGTTATTTGTCTGTCACTTGCAGCATAAATGTAGCCACAACAATAGCTAATGGTTAAAATAGTGTCTGGCACACAGTGAGCCTTCTGTAATCGCTTGACATAGACTTGGCGAACCTTTACAATAACCTCAGGAGATGTATTATTTACCCATTTTATAGACAAGGAAAGTCAACCCGAAGTCAAACACATCTGAACTAGTGAGATAGAGATTTGACCCTCGAGAGTTGGCCTTCGGGGTCCCAGCTTCCAGTCTTCATGTTGCCTTTATTAATACGAATTCCATCCAGCACAGTCCGCTAGGGAGGAGTTCAAGTCTAGCGCAGCACACCGAGGAAATTATTAAATTGTAGCTTCTTTCAAAAATTGCTTCTGATGAATCTAATGCAAATAATCTGAACCATATGGATTAAATTGCCATTAAAATATGCATATGAGTTTTTAAGTTGAGAGCAAAGCGTGTGTCCAAATACACGGTGTATTTTCTTGAGCTTGGAAATGTGGATAATTGGCTTGGAAGGTTGTACAGCTCAAGAACAGAGAGCTTCATCTATTTCTATTTAATCTGGCTTTGTGGTCCTTTTGGAGGCTCTTTGGCTAAATCACAGATGAGCGGGAGCGTGGCCTGGACCATATCTCAAGCTCCTGAAGGCAAGTGTGTCTTCAGCGTTTTAAATCTAATTTATTGGTGTAACCTGAACAACCTACTTTCTTGTCGATAGAATATTTTTCTTGTTTCTATTCCAAGATTTTATATTTAAAAATCCCTACATGCCTTTCTAAGCCAGGGCAAGCAGTTTTGATAAAACTTGATTCATGTTCAAGTTCAAGGCCACAGAAGCCTAGAAATATTTTATCCTGACTTTTGCTGGGCTTTGTAAGTTTGTTTACTCATTCATAAGTGAGCATTTAGTAAATGGTATCTATTAATAATGGCTTTGTACAAGTTGCTCCACAAACATTATCTCTAATGTTTACAACAAATCTGAGCTTGATTAAAGGTGCTTTGCACATAGTAAGTAACTAAGAAGGATAGTTGTAGTTATTATTATCATTATTTTCAAGGCTGTATGCTAGGCAAAGACAAAAAAGCACAGAGTTAGAAAACATAGGGCAAATGTGCCATCCTCTCTTCTTAACCTTGACAGGTATTGGATAATTATTCATTTATTCAAATGTCAATCAAATATTAATTCAACACCTATTATTAGCCAGATACTATGCTAAATACTGAGCATAAAATAGTTAAATAGATTCGTGGTTCCAGTTTCAAGGACCTTCCTTATAGTCTAGAGCAGCACAGTCCAATAAATATATAATGTGAGCTGCATATATAATTTAGGTTTTCTAGGCTTCACATTAGAAAGTAAAAAGAAACAGGAGAAATTAACCTGTTAATTTCATAAGCCTATCAATTTAATAAACTATTGTTAATATATTTTGTTTCCGTTATCTCTAAATGATTATCACTTCAGCATATAATCAATATAGAATTATTAATAAGATATTGTACATTATTTTTTCATACTGGGTCTTCAAAATTTAGTGTGGTTTTCAAACATATAGCACATCTCAATTAAGATGCTAAATTTCTGGAAATAGCTGATCTGTATTTAGAGTTAAGAAAATATACAATTGAAAAGTAAATTAACATACTCAGGTTGTTTTAAGCTTCTAAAATTTCATTACATAAATCAAACACTAGCTTTTAAATTTAAAACTAATTAAAATATAAATAAAATTTAAAATTCAATTCCTCTGTCATATGAGCCACATTTCAAGTGCTCAATAGCCATCTGTGACCAGTGATTACTATACTGGACATTGCAGATCTAGAGAGGGCAGGGGCCATAAATAGTCATGGAGAGAAGTAGTTCAGTTAAAAATGTGACATGTATTCCAAAGGAAGGGTAGGTTGTGTGATGAGTGTGCCTAACAGGAGGCTCAGCACCTGGCTGGGAGATCAGGATGTGTTCCTTGAGGAAGAAGTGTTTCATCTGAAGTCTGAAGGGAGAGCAGGAGTTGTTCAGATGAAGCGGTCAGGAGGAAAGGTCATGTGCAAAGGTCCTGTGACAGGAAAGATTACAAATTTTAGAGTGAATAGAAGAATGTAAGTGTGACTGGAATTAAAAATGAATACAAGAGGAATGCCTGAGATAAGGCTATTACGGTAGGTGGTAGGGTCAAGACCAGGCAAGGGCTAAGAGACACACATCCTTACCATGGCCTAAGGGCATTGGAAAGTTATGGAAGCGTTTTTCTCAAAGCAGTTCTGTGATTGGATTTGCATTTTTGAAAAATCACTTTTCCCCCTATTGCATGCTCTCTGAGTCCTCAATATAGTGCTCCACACAGGAGCCATTGACATATTCAGAATCTGCAGTGTGAGGAGGAACCCATTTCCATCTAGGAAGTTTCACTTAGAACACGAACCCACTCTAAAATGGTTCCCTGCCCCATAGCAACTAGATGCGATCAGTCCAACCCCTTCCCTGCCCATGTCATAGAAAACAAGATTCCCTCCTCAGAAATTCTTCATGTTCCTGGGGATGTATGGCTGAAAGGGCATTCACAGGTGTACATCACCGAATTATACAACAGAAGTATAGCAGACAGGAAGTGACCAGATTTGGGCTGCTCTCAGTTGTAAGACCTTCGGCAAATTGCTAACCTACTTAGTGACTCAGTTTCTCTATCAGGTAAATGAGGAAAACATTCTCATCCTGTGAAATCGTTGTGAGAAGTAAATGCGATAGCAAATAGTGCCTGGCACCCTAGGCTGCTGAACAAATGTAGTTTGTTACTTTCTCTTAGCCTTAGCCCCTTCAAGAAGACCCCTTTTCTTGCTCCAAGTATCATCTTTAATCTAATAGAGGAGACAGATAAACTCGTGTTTTCCTATTACCTTTTCTGCATGCGTCTTCAGAGAAGTGTCCTCGCTTTGTGTCTGGCACTGTGCCCGGTGTATGGGAGGTTCCCAGTGATACTGACTAATATTTAGCAAAACCTATACACATGGAGAAGGGATCATGCCAACTCAGGTGGGAAAACTTGCGGATAAAGGAACTGAGAAGTGAAACCAAAAGGGTGAAGTTCATTACTGTTAACCACATTGTTGCTTTTCTTTCTATTGCAAACTATACCAGAGACATCCCCACCTCACCGCCCCCTCCCCCCACCCCGCAAGCGTTTAATAGGCTGAAAGCCACTTGAAGGCAGGGACCATACATTGTACATCAACGCAGCTTACACATGAATGTAAATCGCTCCAGAGTTCTTGTTAAAATGCAGATTCTGATCCAGCAGTTCAGTGGTGGGGCCTGCGACTCTGGGTTTCTAAAAAAAGATCCTAGACAGTGCTGATCCTGGTGGTCCCAGATCACAGCTGGACTGGAAAGGGTCTACATCTTTTTAATTAGTATCAACATGTCCAGAATAGAATTCTCTCTATATTTTACTCATTTGTCCATCCAGTTATACGTGTATGTCTTTTATTTCCTATTTTTAAAAAAGTGCCTTTTTTAGAGCCGTTTTAGGTTCACAGCAAACTTAAGCAAAAAGTACAGAGCTCTCCCATTTACCCCCCAGGCCTCCACTTGCTACTTGCTGTCTCCTCCACCTCATCATTGCCCACCATCAGTGGTTCATGTGTTCAAATCACTGAACCTGCATTGACACGTCATCACTCAAGTCCATAGTTTACATTAGGGCAGCGGTTCTCAACCTCTGGGTCACGACCCCTTTGGTGGTCGAACGACCCTTTCACAGGGGTCGCCTAAGATCATCCTGCATATCAGATATTTACATTACGATTCATAACAGCAAGATTACAGTTATGAAGTAGCAACGAAAATAATTTTTTGCTTGGGGGTCACAACATGAAGAACTGTTTTAAAGGGCCAAAAGGTTGAGAGCCACTGCATTAGGGGGTCATTCTGCGTGGAGTACATTCTAACAGGTTGGACAAATGTGTAAATGACCTACATCCACCATTACAGTATCATACAGAATAGTTTCATAGCCATAAAGATCCTTTATACTCTGCATAGTTATCCCTTCCTCACCCCAGTCCCTGGCAACCACTGATTTTTTTTTTTTACCTTCTCCATAGTTTTGCCTTTTCCAGAATGGTTGGAATCACACACTATGAAGCCTTTTCATGTTGGCTTCTGTCACTTAGTCATACGCCTTTAAGGTTTTTCCATATATTGTCATGGCTTGATAGTTCATTTATTTTTAGCTGCATAAGAGTTTATTGTCTGGATGTTCCACAGTTTATGTATTGATCCATTCACCCACTGAATGACATCTTGGTTGAGTTTCAAGTGATGTCAAATAATATTTGTTTTCTACTGACCTAATTGGTAAAATATACAAGGCGAGGGCTGCACACAATTAGCAATGTACAATTTTTTGTTTTTCAATGCTGCTTTAAAATTAAATTTATTGGGGTGACATTGATTAATAAGATTATGTAGGTATCAAATGCACAGTTCCATGATGCATCATCTGTGGATTGCATTGTGTGCCCTTTCTTGACTGTGAAATTCAAAAGCTCCCAGTGTGCATGGTCTTTGCGCTGCCGGCTCTGAATGATTACAAGTCTCAGCGAAGGGTCCGCTAGGGGGAGACGTTTAGCCGCGTTGGGACTCCGCTGCTCAGCCAGAAAGGGTGTTTTTTTTTTCTATTGAAAAGTCAACTCCTCCATAAACAAAAGTCGGCTGTCGAAATGAAACACACCGAAGCCAGATGGTCTGACGTGCGTGTCGCGGAGGTTGTCCTGCCGCGCGTGCGAAGGAATGCTCCGCAGACGCGTGGCGAGGCACGGGAGGGTGGTGCGTTCCTGACGCGCAGCCCGGCAGAGCGAGTCTGGAGCAGGAGCCCAAGGTTTCCAAACATCGCGGCTGAGTGTTTACTTACAAGGAGTCAGCCAAACAAACTCCCGGCTTGTTCAAAATGAGCAGTTGGTTGGGGATTTGCAGCGATGGGATGCTGCACACACGGGCAGGCGGGCAGTTCTCGGCACTGGTTAGCAGCAGAACCCCTGCAGGTGCTGAGAAATTCTTCGCGAGGCAGAGCAAGTGTGCGGGGTGCTTCCGGTCTGGTACCTGCCCATGGAGTGGGCACACTTTCTCACTGTATGTAGGCTTTTAGTTAGATGCCTGCTATACTTGTAATGATGCCCTGAGTGCTGTCCTTCCTAAGAAGACATTTGTCATAGCTCAGCTGGTTGACCAGCATGTAAAGAGCACCGCCACCACCTTTATTTTGATGCCTCAAGGTGAAAAGAATTGAACTAGTTTCCAGGAACTTTGGCTCCTCGCTTTTCCCACATCCCACATTCAGTTTGCCGCTGAGCCTGAGCGTTTCTGCAATCTCTTCTCTGATCTGCATCCCAAGCAAGGCTGCTTTAGTCAGGACGCTTTACTCTGTACCCTCATCCACTATGGCCGGGACTTGGTCCATTCTTAAGCAGCTCTCCCCCTATTGATGGCAAAATGACTGCTGAAGCTCACTAGCCCCAGCAACTTACACAGAAAGAGGCTTCTCATTTCCTTGGTTATACTTGCAAAAGTTCAGGGACTGAATACCGTTGGCCCAGCTCAGATCATGTGCCCCCATCAAGGAGCAGAGTTAGCCTGACTGCGGTGGCTCAGTGTGGTTGAGCATCGACCTATGAACCAGGAGGTCACAGTTTGATTCTCGGTCGGGTCGAGGCATATGCCTGGGTTGCTGGCTCCATCCAAGATCATGTAGGAGGCAACCAATCAATGATTCTCTCTCATCATTGATGTTTCTATCTCTCTCCCACTTCCTCTCTAAAATCAATAAAAAATAAGTTTTTTTAAAAAAGGAGTAGAGTTAGCCCCATCTTAAACAAATGGGCATAGGTCAGAGAAGGGTGATTTTCCAAAGGGAAATAGAGATAGGGTTATAAGAATGGGGAGAAGAGGGGAATAAATGCTGGGCAGGCAAAAGCAACAGCTGCTGCACCTACTCATAGGCTCCTGACTGGTTGTAGACTGTGTGGGATGAAGGGGCATTTAAAGCATTTTCTTGCTCTCAAAGAACTAGCAATCAGATGGCGGATAACCAGAAGTAAGAAACAGTAAGAGAACAAGACGGGGAGACATTATCTCTGTTTCATAGTTCACACAAAATAGTTAAACTAAGTGGAGCAGAAATTCCAAAAGGGGGGACATTGTGGGGTTAGGGGTAAAGTTGCTAGGGAGACATCCTGGGGGAGGGGGTCTTGAAGGATGGCCAGAAAAGGTAGCCTTTGCCATAGGAAAGATTTTAGTGCCTCCTGTCCTTCTCCCCTGGTGTCACACCAAGAATGTGTTTCATTACATGGCAAAAGGAAGTTTGCAGGTGAAATTAAGACTGATAATTAATTATCAGTAGTTGATAATTCTCAGGCACTTCTGGATGTAAAATGAATATGTAGCTTGGATCCTGAAATACGAGATGTCTTAGACACTGAGAAACAAGACAGAAAACCATTGAAATTGTGGTTTGAGTGACCATCAGCTTCAAAAATACGTGGGTGTTTAATAAAAACTACAGAATCCTTTTGAATCAGAAGCCAGGTAAGACTTAGAAATTGTCATTTTAAGGTAACCCTCCCAGGTTCATTTTTAGACACTCTTTGATAACAACTGGCTTGTGAGGTCAATGGAGTAGAATATTAAGAATGTAGGATTAGACAAAACAGAAATTTAGAAATTCAGTAGCCCTCTACTCCTCTTTTCTCCATCTTTCTCTTCTGCGCATCCACTTGCTTGGATAATGATTGCAAGTTTCAAAGTCTGCAAATGGACCAGTGGAAGGTTTAGAGTAAGGTGACCAGATTTAAAGCGATACACCATTGACTGGGAGGGGGGGTGTTCTTTTTCTTTCTTTCTTTTTTTAATTATTACTTAAAATATTACAAAGAGTAATCGGGACTTTTTAAAAATGCTGCGAGATGTGGGACAAACTGTTAAAAATCAGGACTGTCCCGCCAAAAGCGGGACATCTGGTCACCTTAGCTTTAGAGGCAAGACTGGTGTGTGGCAGAGTTATCCATGTTGATATGTGATGGTGGCTGGTGGAAAAAATCATTTGAATTCTTGGCTTCCTGCATCTCAAGCCCTGCCCCAGCATTTTAAAACAAGAGTTCTGAGTTTGTGGTGTGGGATAATTTTAGGGTGTTTACAGAGCTTCTGGAAGCGAGACTTTCAACTTTGCGTTAAAAATGTATATATGAATTTTCTGTGGAATTTTCTATGACTTTAGCATTATCTCAAGGTGGTTTCTGAATCTGAGAAACACCAAATACCATCACCCTGAAGATTTTTTTTTTAGGGACCAAATATGCCCCAAAGATTCCTTAGGAAGAACTTGGACAGAGTCTGCTTCTTGTTTCATCCTGCAGTGAGATGGGACTCGAAGCCCCAGCTGCCCGCCCGGCACCTTTCCTGTGTCCTGGGATTACAGAAATATGAAAAGAATTTGTTTTGCTGAGTAATTTTGAGTAACTTGAGCTGTGTATTTAGGGGAAATAGAAAAATCTATCAAGCAGTCCTGTGCCCTATGGCACAGACAACATTTCTCCAGCCCAGATACCCCCCAAATTGGAATCACTGTCACCCTAAGAACAATGGGTGGTCCAGGAAGTGCTGTGCCTGGTTTTAGAAAGCCAGACTCATCACTGGAGTGATCTTCAATAGAACTCATTTTTGAACAATGGTTTTTACCCCAGAATGTGATCACAGCTGTTTTATTTTAGCTAATGCAGCATTTCAAGCAATTAAAGCCATATTCCTCTGTGCCTATTTATTTTCATGAAGTAGTTCTCAGTGTATTGTCATGAAAGAATTCTTGAGACTTGCAAAGTTAAAACAGAATGTAGACTTTATTTTCTTCTAAAATAGCCACATCTGCTTCTTCAAATTTGTCTCTTCTTTGTTGCTGATGTCAATATTAGTCTCTAGGAGTTGAGTTTCATTGGGAGAAATGAGATTTATTTTATTCTATACCATAGAATAGGTATTATGGTAAATTATATTCCAGGATAAGGAGAAGGACCTATTTCTTTTAGCAGCAAAAAAAATTATAGAGTTAATGTTGAAATCTTATATTGGTATAAAATTAAATAAAAAATATTATCTCCTGGTTGTAAAATGGTATATGAACAAAAGATCTGATGTATTTGATTGTATGATACTTTCCCATTTCTTGTGATAATATGTTGTGTAATTATTTTATGCAGTCACTCAACAGACATTTATTGAGTAGCTACTGTGTGTCAGGAATGATGAACAAGATGAACACAATTCTTGACCTTGTTGAGTTTTTATCATTTTTTGAAAGACTGACAAGGAGAAGGCAAGTACAGAAATGAATAAAATCATTCTAGATTGTTATATGTTCTAGGAAGCCTCCTCTGTGGACCAAATATTTAAGCTGAGGCTTAAAGAAAAGATAATTCTTAAAGGAAAGGTTCACATATTCATAATGAATGGGGGAAGAGCATGACAGGCAGAGGAAATAGGCTTGAGGTGGGAAAGAGCTGGGTGTGTTTGAAGAACTACAGAGTGAGTGGCATTGCTGGAACATATTGAGTGAGGTGAGCGTGGATGGGAGATGGATGCAGTTGCTCTTGCCTTATTGAAATGTGGTTACACTGTTGGGTCTGAAATTACATTGTATAGTCACGTCCATTTTGCTTGCCACTGCCTGGGGATAAGGTGTACCCCTTTCAACAAAATCCAGATGAAATGCACAGAGGCCATGGGTGGGTGAGGTGCTTCATGGGCTGGTGGGGTGCTTCATGGGTTGGTGGGGTGCTTCATGGATGAGTGGGGTGCTTCATGGGTTGGTGGGTGCTTTGGACTAAATGTTTGTGTCCCCATTCCTAAATTCATTTGTTAAAGCCCAAACCTGCAACATGATGATATTTGGAGGTGGGGCCTTTGGGAATGGGGTTAGTGCCCTTATGAGAAAGGATAGGGGACAAACTCTCTCTCTCTCTCTCTCTCTCTCTCTCTCTCTCTCTCTCTCTCTCTCTCTCCTGCTCCCTCTCTTTCCTTCTTTCTGTCTCTGTTTCTCTGTCATGTAATGGGATGCTGAGCAGTCTTTAAGCCAGGAAGAGGGCCCTCACAAAGAACCTGACTATGTTGGCACTCTGGTCTCAGACTTCCAGGCTCCAGAACTATGAGAAATGAATAGTTGTTGTTTACGCTGCCCAGTCCACAGTATTATGTTATAGAGCCCAAGGTGACTAATAAACAGGAGTAAAAAGTACTGGGATGCTTTAAGAGGGGGGGAAATTACATGAGTGATTAGTGTTTGCTTAGCAGTAACGAGAACAGCAATCAACCGCAGAGCTCCTGGATCCAGAAGCCCTCCAAGATGCTGAGAAATCATTCCAGCCTTTTGGGTGAAGCAGGAATCAGGGAAACTTGACAGTTTCACATGGTTTATGATTGTTATGTTGATTTCCTTTTTTTGCTTACTCTTACATACAAAGAGAAATGGGTAGCAATGTCAGCAAGTCTTATCTGTGCAAAAGGGGAATAATGAAGGATTTCTTAGCCCAAGAATTTCATTCCCCATCTGCAAGACTTGGGCTAAGAAATCAAGGGGTGATCCTGGGTGGTGATGGCAGCAGGAACAAGAGAGAAGGGGAAGAGAGAGAGAATAAAGTCTGCTTGGTCAGCTTCCCTCCTTCTCTTCTGTAAATGAGTCAGTTATTGCTTAATACTTGTGGTTTATCAAGATTATCTGAAAACATGGGTATTGGACTGTGTCCTGCACATTAGATTCATTTTCACTGACTACCTACTCTACACAAAGCCCTGGGATAGATCTCTTTAGGGATATTAATGTGAATTACACAGAGACTCTCACCTCAAAGAGCCTGAAGATGTTAGGATGACTTGTCATGTACATAAATAAGTGCCATGCTAATTCAAAGCTGGGTCAGATTGTTTCTGGAGGGATGAATCTGGAACGTTTCTATGAAAGAGGAGAAATTTAAGTCAAGCTTGAGTTATTGGTGGGATTTGGGTAATAGATATGAGAGCGGGAAGGAATCTCAGGCACAGAGAACATATTGTCATATACAGCGCAGGGGGACACTGTCATTGGTGTTCAGAAGTATTGCCTAGGAGCCTGTTAAAAACAAAGAAAGGCCCTAGCCAGTTTGGCTCAAAGACTTGAGCGTCAGATTGTGGACCGAAGAGTCCGGGGTTCGATTCTGGTCAAGGGCATATGCCCAGGTTGTGGACTTGATCCCCAGTAGAGGGCATGCAGGAGGCAGCCAATCAATGATTCTCTCTTATCATTGCTGTTTCTATCTCTCTTTCCCTGTCCCTTCCTCTCTGAAATCAATAAAAAACACGACGATATTCAAGATCAGTTCAGAGAAGTTCTGACTAACAAGGCCGGGGTGGGGTGGGGGGGTGGGGGGGGTTGGGGGCAGGCGCAAAGCATCAAATTGTAAGGACCTGTCAGATGAATCTGCTGCAGGGGGTCCCAGGACCACCATGGAGGAATGCCCGTCTAAAGGAGAGAAGGTGAACCCCAAGACAGGAATATTTGTTGAAGGGCATTCGTGTGAGACAGACTTGGAAATGTTAGTAGGAGTCATGCACGCAGAAAGTCTTAGCTGCTAAGTCATAACTGTGAAAAATGGTTGCCACACAGCTACCATTTTTTTGAACAGTCACTATGAACCAGATCCTCAAAAAAACATTGTGAAGAAGTTATTTTAGTTCCATTGATGACGAAGGCACATAACCTAAGATGAGGTTAAGTGACATGTTCAAGTTTCCCCACACAGGAAGTGGCAAAGTTGGGATTTGAACCCACGTGGTAGTGGGTACTGTGGGCCAATGGGATTAGAACTGAAATTTAAAATAATAATTGGCTGCATAATAAAAAAGAAGAAACCGATAGTGGGGAGTCTACCGAAGCAGCTCAGACAAGGATTAAATACAGAAGATCTGCCCAGTGTAAGAGAAGGGAGATGTCGCAAGAATCCCCAGAATTTCTGATGAGATTGAATCCTACAGGATGGAGTGGGCCAGCCACACTTCTCAGCCTCTCAGGATTTCAGCAAGGTGACAGGCCTTGCATAGCTACGCCTGCAAACCTATTTCCTTTGGAACTCCACGGACTTGGGTGCTGTTACCACTGTTTATGGTGTGTTGACTCCCACATCTCTCTGACACAGAGAGGGACAGTAAGTGATCTGGAGGAAGGTGTCGAAATCAGACTTAATGGGTTCAAATCCTGCCTCATCACTCCCTGCTTGAATGACTTCGGGCTAGTTTTGTTGATGTCTTTTTGACTCAGTTTTCTCATCTATAAAATGTCAAGATCATATCAGTGTCTTCATACAATTGATATATTTAAATGAAATAACATATGGAAAAGGCTTAGAACCACTCTGACACAGAATTAGCTTTCACTAAATGTTAGGATTGACTGATATTGCTACTATTTTTATTATTTTATTTTCACTTTTATTTATTTGTTAGTTTCTAGGCCTTGAAACTTGATCATGCCTCTTGCTAACTTTGCAAGCCATAGGCCTATTCATCATTGAGAGAAGTTCCTGCATCAAGTGTCTGTCTTCTGAGGATCATGAAAATGGACAGTGATCAAGGAGAAATTCCTCTTCTTCTTTTTTTTTTTTTTGTGTTAATCCTCACCCACAGATATTTTTTCCATTGATATTTTATTTAGAGAGAGTTCAAGGGAGTGAAGGAGGGAGGGAGAAAAAGAGAGAGAGAGAGAACGATGTGAGAGAGACACATTGATTGGTTGCCTTATGCATGGTACTAGACCAGGGCCAGGGATTGAACCCTTGACCTGCTGGTGTGCAGGCCAATGTTCTAACCATTTGGAAACACTGGCCAGGGCAGAAATTCCTCTTCTGATGAACTTTTTTGCCCCTGTAGTATCTAAGGATTGTAAAGTAGGCTGATGATTCAGTTCTAGAAGGAATTTGGGGCATTAAAGAAGCAACCTATTAGTGCAATCAGATCAAACTTGGCTCTTCCAATGGCAGTGAGAAGTTTTTTCACGGGTAGGATCTTCTTTTTTTCTCTGAGAAAGGTAAGCAAGATTTATGAACATTAGATCAATTCAATCCCTTGATATTTGTTAAATTTCACAATACAATGACTAAAGTTTTTTATCCTCATTCACCCTTTTTTTTATTGTCAATCAAATAAAGCACAAGTCTACAGACAACAAATGTACAAAACACTAAAACAGTTCTTGATATGAAACTTACAGGGATTTTTGTTTTTCCTAGGGCTGGCTCTTTAGCAGAATCATGCTCATTTTTTTTAGGAAGGAAAGAGTTTGTAAAAACCTTCTGGAAATTGCAAAGGATTTCCTTCTTACAAAGTGAACAAGGCATTGTTAAAGAGAAGGTAATATTGCCTTGGCCAGTGTGGCTCAGTCGGTTGGGGCATCATCCATGCACCAGAAGGTTGTGGGTTTGATTTCTGGTTATGGCACATACTTAGGTTGTGGGTTTAATCCTTAGTTGGGATGCATACAGGAGACAGCCGATAGATATATATCTCTGTCATTGATATTCTCTCTCTCTCTCTCTCTCTCTCTCTCTCTCTCTCTCTCTCCTCCTTTCCTCCTTCTCTAAAATCAAGCTTAAAAAATAAATTCAATTTTAAAAAAGGGAATATTTCATCATCTTAGTATTTTTTCTTGGCGATGGCTCCAGGCCTGTTATATGTAAATATATATATATATAAATATATATATATATATTTCACATGATGACTGTAGGATTTAATGACTTTAAGATTGTTATTTTCTTTCCCCATACTGAGCAATGCAGCAAGTCTGTATTTTTAGACTCTCTTTTCATTTATTTAGAGTTGGGGCTATCAACTACATAAGTCATGGAATGCCCAAGAAGGCTAGCATAAAGAAAGTAAACTGAGTTATTTAAGAGTGGATTTTCAGGTTGAGGAAGAGGGCCCTCAGGCTGTCAGAGAAAGCTCAACGTAGGATGGAAGTAAAAATATGAGACTGAGCCATAGAATTAGAACTTGGGAGAAAATGATTCAGGTGGAGGGATGAGTAGGTGCGAAAACTAGGAGCCCTTAGGCAGGCAGACTTGATACATTTGTAAGGCGTTCTATTTGCATATGTGTTTTACGCAAAGGGGAGGACTTTGTGAGAGTGTGGAGAGATATCAGAAGCCAAAGTATGTAGGGCTATGAAAGCTGTGATTTCAATTTGGGTAAGTACATCGAAGATCTGGAGCATTTTAAAACAAGGCTGTAACATATGGCATATTTTTAAAAATCACTTTGGGATCTGGTAGGGAATAGGTCATAGAAGGAGAGGCAGAGGGTCCACCAGGAAGCCATTGCTGTCACGCAGTGGGACAGCGTAGATATCCAATGAATTTAGCAAAAATGCTACATATTTTGTTTCTCTTTATAGTTGAAGAAAATTGTGACTATTCTGAATTTAGAAGTTGAAAATAAGTCATTGCAACCACTGGAGAGGTACAGACTCTTCTTGGCATTTCTGGACATGGTTTCAGTCACTAAAGATAAGCCTACAGTGTCACTGTGTGTGGGTGTGGACGCCTTGGTTTGTGCAACCTCAGAGCTGAAGAAGGTGAGAAACCTGCTCTCCTAAAAAAAGAACCTCCTGTCAGTAGAGGCTACTTCTTAAAAAACTAGAGGCCCGGTGCACAAAAATTTGTGCATTCGGGGGGAGGGGGTGCCCTCAGACCAGCCTGTACCCTCTCACAGTCTGGGACCCCTCAGGGGATGTCTACTTGCTGGCTCCCTGGGGGATCAGGCCTAAGCTGGCAGTCAGACATACCTCTGGCAGCCTGGGAGCCCTCAGGGGAAGTCCACTTGCCAGCGGGGAGCAGGCCTAAGCTGCAATCGGACATCCTTAGCACTGCTGAGGAGGCAGGAAAGGCTCCCACCACCACCACCACTGTGCTGGCAGCTGGCAGCCTGGCTTGTGGCTGAACAGAGCTCCCCCTGTGGGAGTGCACTGACCACCAGGGGCAGCTCCTGCATTGAGTGTCTGCCCCCTGGTGGTCAGTGTGTGTCATAGTGACCAGTCATTCCCAGTTGTTCTGCTATTAGGGTCAATTTGCATATTACCCTTTTATTATATAGGATAATTAATTCAGGTAGAAGAGTATCATTGAAGAGGGTGTGTGCACCTGGAGAAATGAAAACAAGTCCTTAAGTGTCATGGTGTGTAGGAGGAGTGGAGCCAGGTACTGAGGGAGATGAGGTCGCAGGGCACACACTTCAGGGCAGTTGGTCCCATCTTGAGCTAGACTCAAGGAGTGGACATGACCCCACCCCAAGGAGCCTACTCAGGATCACACAGGGCCTAAGCTAATTTGGAAACTTGTGACACTTTTAGAGTAATTGCAAGTCAATTTGGCCAAGGGCAAATTACTGCCAATGGTGAAGTCATTTTACAGAATTTTCCTTGCTGACCCAAACCCTAAGCTCAAGGAAGTAAGTGAAATTTAAGCAGTATATTGGACTCCCAGAGTGCAACTCCTAAGGTAGAAAATAAACACCAACTTACAGAACCTTAGCCCTTTTCAGAAACCCATGGAACTAATGAAATCGAGCTCTCTCTCCCCAGTTGACCCCAGTTTCCCTTTCTTGATTCCAGGCCTGGGGCTGAGAATCAGGTTTTTTTAAGTGTGTCTGAGCCTCTGCTTTGGAGTCACTTCATTCTCAGTGCCCTCAGGCAAAGAAACTGTGATCAATGAACAGGAGTTATAGGGAAAATACTTGAACTCAGAGTCGGGAAGAATGTTTTAGTCATCATATCTGCACAGCAATAGAAAAGACTGCCTTGTGAGACAGTAAGAATAATAAGATGAGGTTAACATTTATTGATCATATACTGTATGCTTAAGGTCACACAGTTATTCTACCTCATTATCCCTGAGGTGGGGCTGGGCTTGGTAAACAGAGACTGAACGTTTAAAAGAGTGAATGAAGGAATGAATTTGATTAAGTTCAAGAAATGCTTTAAAAAAGCTACTATGTGCTAGACATAGTGTTAGGCATTTTGGGATAAACAAAAATTAGTATGATCTCGATTATGGCTGGAAGATATTCCTAGACTAATACAAAAATATCATCGCTTCTTGGCCTTTTGGCCAAGATCAAATGTAGACTAATAGGGATAATTTAGCAGATGCTTTATAATTAATAAAATTAAACATTTACTAAATTCCAAACAAATGTAGTGAAGCATTTGGGGTTTTTTCCAGGTGGATGTGAATTTAGGAAAGACCTTCTGCATAAAGTAGTATTTCAACTGGACATTGGAGGATGGTGTGAGACAGCTTGGGGACCAAGGAGTAGGCCAAGGTATGGATTTACATTTTATTCACCAGGGTATGAGGAATTTATTAGTACTTTTTTCTAGTAGGGTGTGATCTGAAAGTATCAAAAATTACCCGCTAGCTAGAAACAAAGATATTTGGACAAAAGAAAGAGCAAAGGTCAGAGGCCAATGAGATGTCCAAGAGAATGGAAGCCAGATCCTGGACTCGAGTGAGCTGAGGGGAAGGAAGGGGGGCAGGCAGGTAGAAGAAAGGTTTTAGAGGTAGAATCAATGAGTCGGAAGTAAGGGGGTTGACAAAGCTGACAGAACCAATGATGTTTCTTAGATTTTGAAACTGGTTCACATGGAGAATGATGATGCCATAAATTAGGACAGGAGAAGATGAAGTAATTTGGAGTCCTGGAGAATAAAAATTTGATCATGGATTCACCATTTATATGGGCTCATGAAAAACACTTTTATTTCTTTCCTGGTTTCTAACCATGGAGGGTGAGTGTTGCTGGACTGCCAGGTTGTAGCAATCTGTGGAGTCAGCTAGTGGTGCTAACTACAAGTATTTGTCAAGTACAATGGGCCAAGTCTGTGATACTGGGGTGCAGCCAGGAACAAGACTGCTTCGATCAGCCCTCCCGGAACTTATAGTTCTGTGGAGAGACAGACATTCCATGTATGATTACACAAGCGACTAGTAAATAGCAATCATGGCAAATCCTTTGAAAGGAGATGCTAACCTGAGCTAAGCTTAGGCCAGGCTTCTATGAGAAATGAAATTCAAGTTGATACCTGAATGTTCAGTAGATTAGTCCTGGCACACATATTTTAATTGGAATGATCTGTTTTCTTGTGATTGTAATCAAAAGGAAAAGATATAGACTCTTTAGGCTGTTTGGAACTATAAACTCCCAACTTATTTCTTTTATATGTTTTTATTGATTTTTAGAGAAAGCAAAAGGGAGAAGGAGGGAGAGATAGAAACATCAATGATGAGAGAGAATCATGGATTGGCTGTCTCCTGTATGCCCCACACTGGGGATCAAGCCTGCAACCCGGGCATGTGCCCCGACTAGGGATTGAACCACGACCTCTTGGCCAGGCTCCCAACTTTCAATGAAATTCTTGACGCAGGTATAAAAGGTCTTAATGATGGCGGTGTTGACCAATATAGGCTCTCCCTTCTGCTGACTTCACCAGTGGCCTTGTCAGTTGGCCTTAGGTTGCCTGGGTTATTCTTAAATTAAATTCTGAAAATGTGCTTTATTTTCTCCAAAGTGATGACCTGGGGGAGGCCAGAAATGATGCTGTGGTCAGAGAATGACATTGGAATGTAGGGCTGAGGGCTGAGATCCTGGCTGGAGATCACTCAGCCTGCCCACAAATCTAAAAATGCACAGCTTGACTGTAATGCTGGAAAATATCTCCTAATGTTTTGGCTTCTGCCTACAGAAAAGAGAAAGTTAAAATCATGGATGGCAGCAATATTATTAATTCAGGAATCTTAGCACTTCAGCACCACTCATTTTGCCCCTAATGACAAAAAAAATCATCCCACAGTGAATTTGTTTCAGACAGTATGCAGATTGCTGAGGAAAGAAGGAAAAGAAAAGGGAGGAGACAGAATGAGAGGTTGAGAACACATTGGAGACTCCAGAAATGCCCTTGTTCTTCCTGGGAGACGGGCTGAAGCGGACTTGAAGGCTTATCTGTTGATGCCACCTCTGTCATGTTTCATTGCTTGCGGCTTGATTGGATTTGTTGGCTTTCTTTTCCTCTGATGTGGAAACATAAGCCAAGGTTGATCCAAGGGGCTTGGAATTGGGCTGAGTTCTCCATCACTGCGATCCAAATACCTCAGCTGCCTTCAGTTTTCTTTATTGTAAAACTCACATTTTTGCCTGTATAGATATTTAGACCCCCAAGGGAGTAGTTGGTCTAGCATCAATCCACTAAAATATCAGCCACCTGGGGGAAGGGCAGTGTTCATATTGAAGTCTTTCTCTTCTTTTCTAGAGGTAGGAAATAGACCTGTAACTGTGGAATCGTCCAGGTATCTCTTTCACAGCAAATTCTTTTTATAGGTGACTTGGATCTTTATTCAGAAACATTATCTGAGCACCTGCTGTGTGCCTGGTAATGGACTGGGTGTGGTGGGCAATACAAAGGATGAGTAAACACACATAAAGATGAGTAAACATATACGAAGATGAATAGACATATTTCTCCCAACTCTGTGGGCTTCTTGAGGGTGGGGAGTATGACAAACATAAATCACTGTACAATAAGGTTCGATGTGGACATTTTAATACCTAAAAACCTTTATGGATGACCTATCATTTGGCGAGCACTGCTGTGCAAGGCTTTGAGGACCTTGGGGTTGTGATCAGAGAAACCCATGAAACTTTCTGGGGCTCAGAGGAGC
>PVJC01001201.1:0-98706 GCA_004026665.1 Murina feae
CTTCCTACCACCCATGTTGATAACTTCCATGGTTATTTTTATTTTGAGACTTTATAATTTTCAAGACAGGCAGTCTGACTTAATGTTTGCCTACTTCCATTTCTTAGTGGCTTAGAAGTAGTGGTTTAATTAAATTTCTCTACAGATCACAGAGATAGTTAATTGTAAGTAAATATTTTGCCAAAATTTTCATTTTATTAAGGTTTGAAGCTTCTATAAAACCAATGTTCCATATAGTAACAAGAAATTTCCCTAACTTAAAATGGGAGAAATTACATCTGAAAGATGAAAACATTCAGAGGTGCTCTTGATGTAAAAAAACAAGTGCATTTTAACAATGCCTTTGAAATTAATTTCACCATCCAAAGAAATTTAAGAAACTCAGAAAGCAAAGCACAGGTAAGTTTAAATTTTATGTATCCTTATATATCAATAAATAGATAGATAGGTACACACACACACACCCACACACACACACACACACACACACACACACATTTTATTGGAAACAGTAGCCCTGTTCAGTAGGTATTAAACTTTACAAGAGACTTGCATGGAGTCCTGAAGGAAAATAAGAATGTCTGCCTGTGCAGGTCAGTGACTTTGCTCTGTGTTCAGGATTAAACTTGCCAATGCAAGTTCACTCTCGCATGTGCCTTTGGAGAGTGCTTCACAGTCCACAATCATGAATCAATAGCCACCATCAAATGCAGGAGCAGGCAACCAACCACATAGTTACCATGTATAAGTGAGAGTGCAACATTTCCCCTCAGCTAGCTCCCTCTAGCTTGACATTTGCTGAGGATTTTTTAGCAGTCCATATTGTTTTGGTGGCTGTTGTGTTTTGTCTTTAAGAGCCTATATGTGAATGCAAATATCAGATAAAGCTGGCATCATACATGAACTCCAAGGGCAGAAATAATATCTGAGGCAAAGCTCTGTACTGCTGTGTATGGGACATAAAATTACATCCAGCAGAATTCAGGAAATCAATCATTCCGTTTACAATTCCCTCCCTATCAATCCTCCTGTAACATCAAAGATAAAAATTTTGGTTTAGCACCTGTTTTTACTACTTGTCCAACATATGACAATATTCTTTTCAGTAAGTTGAGAATAGATATCAGGTGAACAGTCAAAAGCAAGCCACAGTACCCACTTAAAAATTTGTTAAAAATTAGTTTTCCACCTGCCTTCTCTTTATGCCCAGTGATTCTTGTTTTATATTTATGAGAGAAAATGTTACTTATATGTAGATTGCATCGAGTAAGTAAAGCTGAATTAGACTAAGGGTGAGCTGTCTATCTATTCCAGGAAAAGATAATTCTGGAGCTGAATTCTAAGGGATCAGAAATAGTGAGCCAATGAAATGGTTGAAAGTGGTATTCCAGAGAATGGGAAAAGCA
The DNA here is from genome assembly GCA_004026665.1 of Murina feae. Taxonomy (NCBI): domain Eukaryota; kingdom Metazoa; phylum Chordata; class Mammalia; order Chiroptera; family Vespertilionidae; genus Murina; species Murina feae. The sequence continues at coordinate 1,407 of PVJC01001201.1, forward strand.
TGGGCAAAGGCATCAAAATGTAGAGAAACATAACTTATTTGAGAAAAATAGCTTAAATATATCAGGGCAAATAGTAAGCCAAAGATTATGAACTTAACCCTAAGTCTGTAGAAACTCAATACAGAGTTAGATGACCCAAAAGTAGGATGTGTCGTAATCATATTTTCTGTTTAAAATTTCAATACAGCAGCAGTCTGGCATGTGTACTGGAGGGGGGAAAACTACCAGCCCAATAATTGAGCAAGAAAATGTGATGGAGGGGAAGGGAAGTGTATGTCCTGTGTGCATTTGTTCTTTATGACCATTTCAGTTTTTTGGCTATTGTTCTTTCATGTTTTGCTCTATCTTCTCATATTTTGACACATTTTTAGCAATGTATTCCTTACCTAAGTTTTCCAATCTGTTAGCATATAATAATTATTTATTTTATTTGTAACATTAGGGAATCTGCTATATTTTACAGATTTTCACATCTTTCTTTGAATTTGCTTATTATATGTTTCTTTTCATCTTCATGTGTTTAGCTACAATTATATCTGTTATAATTGATTTTTCAAAGAACAGATACTTAAAAAATTATCCTGTTTTCCTGTACTTTATTTCATTGATTTCTGGCCTCATTTTTATTATTTTACTTCTTTTTGTTTCTTTAAATGTACTCTTCTTCTCTTTTTCTGACCTATTGAATTAAATCTCATGCATCTCCAGCCTTTCTTATTTTCTGATAATTATAGTCAAGAATATATATTTCCTTCCTGGTACTCTCTAGGAGCATAGCACACATTTTGAAATACACTGCTTTCATTTTATTTGGTTATTAGAGTTTACAATTCTACTTTTGACTTCCTTTTTAGCCCAGGAGTTATTTAGAGGCATGATTATTATATTTTCCACTCACACAAGTATATTAAACTTGTTTTGTTAGTCATTTCTAATTTTATGGCATGGTGGTCAAAGACCATAGTGTATATAGTGCTGATTCTTTGAATTTATTGAAATCCTCTATAGCCTGAGGCATGATTGGTTTTGAAGAATGCTTCATGTGTGCCAAGAAAGAAATGGGTTCTCTGTTTACACAATCAAGCATGGTATTTGTGGTCTTAAAATCTTCTAAATGCTTCCTTTAATATGATATAGATAGATGATAGATAGATAGATGATAGATAGAAACAGCTATCAATGTATATAAACTATATCTATATATATAGAGGGATATATGCACATCTATAGACAAATGATAGATAGATAGATAGATAGATAGATAGATAGATAGATAGGAGATAGGTAGGTAGATAGGTAGGTAAGTAGATAGATATAGAATTTAGCTTTGTAGAGATAGAATTCCTTACATAAAATCTACTCATTTAAAGTGAAGAATTCTACAGATTTTAGTTTATTCACAGCGTTGTGCAAATGTACTCACTCCCTAAGTTAGAACATTCTCCCTAACCACCTCTGCCTCAGCCCCCGCCACCACGACTTTGTCAGGAAGGATGTACGGAATAACATCCAAAAGGTCATTTGGCTGTCTGGTCTAATTAGCATATTACACTTTTATTATTATAGATGTTCAGAATAGGAAAATTCATATATACTGAAAGTAGATTAGTGGTTGTGAGATTTGGGAGTTTGTGTTTCTTATTCAGCTGTATGAGTTATTTACATATTCTGGATGTAATTCCCTTATCAAATAAACAATTTGCTAATATTTCCTCCTATATAGTATGTTGGTTTTTCACTTAATATATTGTTTGCAATACAAAAATATTTAATTTTAGTGTTGTTAATCCATGGTTTATTTGGGGGGCTAATGTTTTCAGTGTTATATCTAGGAGCTATTATCTAATTCAAAAATTACTCCTATGTTTTCTTATAAAAGTGTTATAGATATGATCCCTATAAAACAAAAGCCTGTTGTCTTACATTTTTAAAATAAACGTTTTTTAAAAACAGTTTAAGGTTTACAGAATAAGTATGGCAATAATACAGAGAATTTCAGAATTCCCACAACCATTACCCCTAATATTAACAATCTACATTTGCATAGTACACTTGTTATAATTAATAAACCAATATTGATACATTACTAATAATTAACGTTCATACACTATTCAGATTTTCTTGGTTTTTTTGCAGTGTATGTTTTACTATTCTAAGATCCTATCCAGAATACCATATTGCTTTTCACCATCAAGTTCCCCCAAGCTTCACTTGGCTATGACACTGTCTGAGACCTTCTACTATTCAGGCAATTTGTAGAATATTTCTCAGTTGGGAATTTCTGATATTTTTTCATGATTAGACTAGCGTTCTGGATTTTGGGAGGAAGTCCACAGAGGTAAAATGCCATGTTCACCTGTCGATATGAATCTTGATCATCTGGTTGAAGGGATTACCATAGTATTTATCAATTTATCAGGTTTCTGTACAGTGAAGTTACAGTTTTTCCCCTTCTACATATTGTGCTCTTAGGAAGGCAGATACAATGAGCTCTCACACTTACAAGAGGGAGTTATGTTCTGTTGCCTCAAGGGCAGAATATTTACACAAGTTATTTGGAATTCTTCTGCACAGGAGATTTGTCTATAATTTGTCTTGCAATAAAAATATTAATGCCTGGCTGGTCTAGTGGTTGAGCAACAACTCATGAACCAAGAGGTTTAGTTTCAATTCCCCGCCACGGTAAAGACCTGGGTTTTGACTCGATCTCCAGTAGGTGGTATGCTGGATATTTCTCTCTCATCCATGTTTATCTCTATTCCTCTCCCTTCTTCTCTCTCTTAAAATCAATAAAAAATATTTTAAAATATTAATGATTATAAGCCACACTTTTATAGCACTTGAGATGTGCCAGTCCTTTCCATGCTGTTTTCTTCATATATATGTGCATATGCATATATATTTGTATATACTTTTTATTCCATTTTGTTTTATATTAAAAGCACAACTATCTTAGCCTTGTTTTATTTCATGTTTGCCTACTAACTCTTTTCCTATATCTTTATTTTTTTAATATACTTTATTGATTTATTACAGAGAGAAAGGGAGAAGGATAGAGAGGTAGAAACATCGATGAGAGAGAAACATCAATCAGCAGCCTCTTGCACATCCCCCACTGGGGATGTGCCCACAACCAAGGTACATGCCCTTGACCGGAATCAAACATGGGACCTTTCAGTCCGCAGGCTGACGATCTATCCACCGAGCCAAACTGGTTAGGGCTATATTTTTATTTTCAATATTTCTCTATCTTTAGTTTTAAGTTAAAAAAAGAATTACTGGATTTTTTTTATCTTTTCTGGTTCTATAGTTCTAAATGTGTGCCTTAATCAATTTTTATTTATTATAATACCAAAGAATTAAAATTTGTTTCCATCATCTTTTTGGCTTATTTCTAAAAACAATATTTATTGCTTAGATTGGTCTTTGTGTTTTTCTTTCTTTCTTTCTTTCTTTCTTTCTTTCTTTCTTTCTTTCTTCTATTTTCCATTGCTTGTTTAAACATATATATTTCATTGTATTTTTCTGATGGTTACAATTCTCTTATTAAAGCATACAGTTCTGTTTTCATGGCCAATGTCTCAATTTCTCTAATGCTCATGTCTCTCTTTCTTGAATGAAAAGACCTCTGTCCGATTTTTATCTCCCTTTGCTCTCTATTGAAATCCACTTTGCCGGTTTTGATGAGACTTTAAATTGTAGATTACCTGTTGTGGATACATACTTCATTTTAATCACTGTTTATTAAAACAAATAACATTTTAATGTCCTTATGCATTCTTGCTTTCCATCATTATTGCTTCCTCATAAACAAATAAATATTCTTGTTAAAGAATATGCTCATCTAATCTAATAAAAGAGTAATATGCAAATTAACCATCTCTCCAGGATGTGTAAGTCACGCCCACCAGCCAAGCCGCACCCACCAGCCAATCAGACCAGCTGTATACAAAATTAACCTAGCCAAGATGGCGGCTGGCAGCCATGGAGCTAGAGTAAACAGCAGGCTTCAGTTGCAACTGCCTGCCTAGGCTGGCTGAGCCTCTGCTCATGGTAACAATGTTTTAATTATAGAAGCCATGGAGCTGAAACAACCAGGAGGCTTCCTTACTTGCCTAGGCCTCAGCTCAAAGCAACAGTGTTTCAATTATAGAAGATAAATAAACCCCAGAAACCTGATTCCAGCCAATCTCGCTGGGACCTTGGGTCAATGGGAGCTGTGGGCAGCCTGAAAGCCTGAAAATGGCCCTCAGCTCCTCACCCAGGCTGGCCAGGTACCCCAGTAGGGACTCGAACCCTGAAGGGACTGTAGGCAGCCTGAAAATGGCCTTCAGCTCCTCACTCAAGCTGCCCAGGCACCCCAGTAGGGACCCAAACCCTGAAGTAACTGTGGGCAGCCTGAAAACAGCTCTCAGCCCATCACTCAGGCTTGCCACACACCAATGGGGTGAGGGTCCACACTGGGGGGCTTGGCCAGCCTGCAGACAGCTATCAGCACCTCACCCAGGCTGGCCAGGCACACCAGCAGGTGGACATCCCCTGAGGTGTCCCAGACTGAGAGAGGACACAGGCCGGGATGAGGGATAACCCGAGTGCACAAATTTTTGTGCACTAGGCCCCTAGTTGCATATAAGCATAATCAATGGACAAAAGACACTGGGGGTAGGTGAGGAGGGCGGAAGGTCAAGGGAAAAAAATGGAGACTTATCTAACACTCTTTGTAATACTTTAAGCAATAAAACAAAAATTTTTTAAAAAAAGAATATGCTCAAAAATATTTAGATGAATTCTGAGAGTGTTAAGGGGAAAACACTTTTATTTTATTCTATCATTTACACTAATGATTTTCTTGATCGTCTAGCATCAGTTACTTTTTACCCCCAATAACACATGATCCCATTGTCTTGTTTTTGAGAACTATGATAACCTATCTCATGCCTGTGGCTTTATAGATAATTTGTTTTTCACTTCGGAAGCTTTTTGTGAAATTCAACTTTGCTGCATCTGGATGTGTACTTTTATTTCTTTCTTTACTGTATGCTGCTCACCCTCTGAAAGCATTTTTAATCTGAGGTCATGTGCCTTCCTTTAGTTCTGGAAAATACTTTTCCTTCAAAGATTATCTTTTTACATGGTTTTCTTATTTTTTCTGGAATCCCTTTTAAATAAATATTTGCATTCTAATTTGATCTTCTTTGTCTCTGAAAGTTTTTCAAATATTCTCTGCCTATTTATGCCATCCTCTTAATCTGGATAATCTTCTCAATATGATTTTCCAGCCCATTAATTGTCTTTGTAGCTATTCTGCTATTTAAATTTTCTATTGAATCCTTTATTTAAATAACTACATTGCTTCACATCCAATACCTCTAACTGGTTTTTCTTTAGAAACATCTGCCCTTTTTTATGTTTGGAATAAATGTCCTTACTTCCCTGAGGATATGTACTATGCTTACTCAAAGTTTATTTCTGCTCCATTAGTTCTCTTTTTCTACTATGTATATTATTTATTGTTTTGTTGCCTTGTATTGTTGTCACATCCATTAAAAATTGTGATTTAAAATTTTTTTCTGTTATTTTATTGTATTCCTTTTACTGGGTCAGCTCCCTCAAATTACACTTTCAACATCTGGGGAGAGTGAAGTCTAATCCTACCCTTGTTCCTCTAGCTGTGATTTGGGGGGAAGGGAGCTATACTCTAGGTAAATTGTCTATTGACATGTAGTGGGTCCTCAGTATCCAATGGTTCTGTATCAGTGGATTCAACCAACCATGGACTGAAAACAGCATTTCAGAGCATCTGTGGATTTTGGTGCCCACAAGTGTTCCTAAAACCAATATCCCACAGATATAAAGGACAGCTGTAGTCATCTTAACTGCTTCCACTCTTTTCCAGGAGCTATGCTGCACTCAAGACATCAGTTATCACATCACCCCCCCTCTCTTTCATCCAGAGACATTCACCCTTTGTGGCAGTTTTCTGGCCCAGGCCAGAAACGGAATATGACAGATAATGCTCATCGTAAAGTAACAAATGACTACATGTTGATTCTCTATTTCATCCCTTTAGATGGAAATTCTTTGTGATGAGAACTTTGTATTGTTTACCACCACGTTCAGCACTTAAAACAATGGCGAATGTAGAGCAGCCGTTCCATAAATATCCTTTGGATAGACAAGCATAGCATGTCAGCTACTTATCCCAGCAGGGCTCTGGGCTGACTTGCTATGACTCATTCATGTCTAGATTGTATGACAGCCTTCTTAATCATACTACACTACAATGGGCAAACCTAGTAATCCAGACTAGCCCTTCTAGGCAGTGTGTAGGTGTTTACTCTCATCCCATTCTTTATAGGGCCTTGGAGACTTGGTGCCAAATTTTGCAGTGTTATATAGGAGGTACACTAAGCTACTGCCAAAGGATGTCCTGGCAGGTCAGGACTTGCCGCCTGGGCCATCTGAGAGAGGGAAGTAATGGTATATAGAGACCCTCACCCAACCCTTCCCATGTTGCCACTCCTTTCATTTCAAAACAACAAACAAACCCAGAGACCGTAAGCCTCCTGAGGTATATGTCTTGCACCACTTGTTAGAAGCTGCACATAGACTCACAAGAAGTAGACATACCTCCCCTAACATCTGTTAGGTTTGATGTGGAAGACAAAGTCAGCAGCCAGTACTTAGTTTGCCTTCTTGATAAGAAACACAAACTCCCAAATCTACTTGGGATATAAATTTGAGTAAACAATTAATATCAAACTATTAGATAAGTTATTTGTGAGGTGATATGGCCAAAATCGTGAGCCTATGTCAGAAATTATAAAATGACAAAATGTTGCTGGATTATCAACTACCATAAACTCGGACCTCACTGGAGGTCTTGTTCCTGCAGAGCTATCACAGGGGAAAGCCAGGAGTGCAGAAATGGCACAGAAGGGGGAGACACAGATAAAGACAACCTTTCCAACCTTACCGTGTTGTTAAAAACCAGCCCTGCCCAGGGCAATTTAGAAAAATACAAATGTTAAAAGCTCTGACAGGCTGAAGCAGAGCCAAGGAGAATTAGAATATTGGATCAATGTTTTAATTGACCAGGGACAGCACAAAACAAATATAAAGATCCCAGCACTGACAGGAGCAAGCTACTCAGCACACAGAGCAGCTGGCAGAGGAAGAACCAAAATCCTCTGATGCCTGGACCTCAGTCCCGTGGCTGCTTGTCCAATATCTGTGCCACCATTACCCCTTCCCTGCAAGAAACGTGGATAGAGGGGGTGAGGGAGACCGTGGGAGTTAGAAGCCACCTGTGATCTACAGATTTCTTATGCATGAGGTGTGATAAATGGATGGCAAGGCAGAGTCGAGCACAAAGCAAAGGAAAAAAATCTTGGTGCTACCAGGGAACCTGGGAATCAGGCAGGTCACTGGATGAAGGGAGCAGGAGCTTGACTAGTTTTCCCATTTCTAAGTCCCATTATCCATTCAAACAAAAAATATGCTCATACAACTACATTTTGAAAGCTCCTAAATCTAAGTATACTGAATGTTTAAGAGACAAGGAAGCATCCACCTACAGAATACCATCTCTTAGTCTGCTCAGCCTCTTGTTTTTCTATTGAACCCAAGCTTCTTCTGCCCTTCAGTGTATTTTTCAACTTCTGGGGCTGTAAAAAGTGATGGACCCCATACTACATGATGGCAGTTCTAGGCCACAGAAAATGAGCAAGTGACCCACCCCCTGATGAAGAGAGCAATAGGCTACATATCAGAGGCCTGGTTTTCTGACTACCTCCATAACCCTGGGCAATTCATCATTCTGAAGCTCAGGAAATCACCAATAAGGGGCAGGAGGTGGGTTAGGTCATCTCTGAGTCCCTTTCGGTTTAGGCATTTTTGTTTACCTTTGTCGGTGTTCCCACTACTTGAGCCTCATTATCACGAAGACTAATCAAAAGAGGAGGCAACAGATGTCTTATTTTACATATTGCCAGGATTGAGCACTTTGTACTGGTTTTGAATCTTTTTCATGTTTTTTCTCTTCTCAGTGATCTTGTGTTGCTAGGGCTCAAGTAGACCTCATGACCGAATGGGCTGAGGCTAAGTAAGTAACAGATAAATGTACACACACATAGATTTTCCATAGTGTGCTGCCTTAAGAAAACCCAGAGTCTGATAGCTAAGTTTTCCCAAACAGTATCCAACTCTGGGTAATTTGTTAGGCAGTGTGGAAGCAACTCCGTTTTAGTTGGGCAGATAGAGAATAGCTTGGTCAAGGAGAGATGTGGCTGGACAAAGGTTGGGTAATTTGTTTCCTTGGGATAGCAGGGAAGGTAATGCTTTCTTGAATGGATTCAAGGCAAAGGGTAGAGCAACATCAGCAACACAAAATAGGATTGATATTAACCAGTCGCTAAAATATGATCTCCAGAAGTGATCCCGGAAAACAGCATCACAGGAAATTTTCACTAGAGCAGGAGCAGTTTACTTTGGAGATTTGTATTTCTCGCCAATGTGAAACATGGTTACAGTCCAAGGCAGACAGAGCATTCTCTCTCCTCCTGTCCTTGAACAGCCAGTTGAAGTATCAGCTCCAAATGTAGACAGAGGCTTGAAATAGGCTTAATTAGAGTTCAAAGGATTGGGGTATTGAGTAGAATTTCCACTCACCATCTTATGTTTGGAACGTAGAGAATTCCATCATGGAGCTGGCATTTTGTTAAATGAGGTGGAAAGCTGAGTTAGGTAGAAGCTGGAGGCTAAGCTGGTGGCTTTGTGTTGCCACCAAAGCTACAAAGAGGACCCAAAGTAGCAAGCAGCGCTGGCAAAAACAAATAGAACCTGAAACCTCTTCTGACTTGAAGACCTGTAGTTTTCCTAGGGAGAGGTTATAATAACAGGGAAACCACGGTTCCTTTTGGAGACTGTTTAAAACCCATGTGTGTGGCACTGGCATCCTGCAGAGAAGAGCATGTGCCTTTAATTCAGGCTCTTTCATGACTTGGATTTGTCGACTAAGGCAACTAAACTTATGATTCTTGTTTTCTTTAACTGTTAAACATGGATAGTAATAGCTATGTCAGATCTTACAGTTGTTGTAAGAATTAAAATAAGGTTCCTCAGTTGCTCACTGCCACCACCGAGGAGCAATTCAAACTTTACAGCTAACGTCTTTTCAGTTCATCGAAAAGCACAGATCAAGATGTTTTTAAGTTAGTACTCAAGGACAGTCTGTCATTTTTTTAAATAACCCTGATGCATTTCATTTTATAAGTAAGATTTTTAAAAAATAAGTGCACGCATCAACCTTTCTAGGACATGATTTGGACAAATGATGTCTTGAGCCTCTCTATACCATGGACAACTTGACCTGCAGGTCTACAAGGACTCTCTTTAAGTAGGTTGCAATAAACACTCCTTCAGAGACAAGAATTACTTGCTGTAATGCTGAGGGGTCGGGGGAAAGGATGGTATTATGTCTATCTTTTCTAAAAAAACAAACAAAAAAACACACACAGAAAAATGCCAATGTAATATCTTTCCTGAATACTTCTCTACCCTAATAAATTGCTCTTTTCTCTGTATTCCCATAGTGCTTTGCTCATGCCACAATCTCTATCTATCTATGACAAATACTAATAACAGCTAATGTGTATTAAGTACTTATGTGGAAGGCATTGTTCCAAGTGCTTGACATGTAATAAACCACTTAATCATCCCTATAAACCTAACTGGTAAGTGCTATCATTGCTCCCCATTTACAGATGATAAGACTAAAACAGAGAACAGCTAAGGTATTTGCCCAGCCTTCTCAAGCTATGAAGTGGTATAGTCAAGGTCTGAACACAGACTTGGTTTCTGTAATCTATTCTTTTAACCGTGTCTACACAGTTGAGAATCAATCCATTGCCATTATGAGCTTTAATAGGAGGCTTCCATTGCACCAGCTATGGAGTTGAAACTGCCTGCCTAAGCTGGCCAGGACTCTGATCAAGGCAACTATTTCAATTATAGAAGCCACAGAGCTGAAGCAAACAAGAGGCTTCATTGTGTGACTAGGCCTCTGCTCAAGGCAACAAAGTTTCAATTATAGAAGATAAATAAACTCCAGAAACCTGATTCCAGCCAGCCTTGCTGCAACGTTGGGTCAATGGGAGCTATGGGCAGCCTGAAAAAGACCCTCAGCCCCTCGCCCAGGCTGGCCACACCCCCATGGGGTGAGGGTCCCCACTGGGGGGCTTGGCCAGCCTGCAAACAGCCATCAGCCCCTCACCCAGGCTGGCCAGGCATGCCAGCAGGTAGACATCCCCTGAGGGGTCCCAGACTGCGAGAGGGCACAGGCCAGACTGAGGGACCTCCCGAGTACACAAATTTTTGTGCACTGAGCCCCTAGTATTTATATAATGAGCATAATAGCAGTACCTAGCTCATACATTTATGGTGAGGATCAAATGAAAGTCCGAGTTTAAGAATGGTGCCTGGCACAGAGTGAACTGCATCTAGCTATTATTATTGGTAATATTCAGTTTTCAAGGAAAACCTAACAACTCAATCCAAAAGGTTGGAAACTGAGATCAGACTATATGGTCACCTTGGGCTATTTTATCACTTTAAGGAGATTTGGAGATTGTGATTCTTAGACGTCAGTTCCAATTACTGATGTCAGGGTGATGCCGGGACCTGCTGCCCTTGCTGGAGGACATTGAAAGGGACCCACATTGAAAGGAGGCTATGACTCTTCATTCTTTTTCTGGGCCAGTTGCTTTCTCCCTTGATTTTGGTTTTAAATTTCGCATCAGCATTTCCTCTGTGACAGAATTACAAGTTCAGAAATAACTGCTCCTTGGGGTATTATTGGCTGCTTCTGTGTGCTCTCAGTGTGTTTGCTTTAGTTCTGCAAAGCAGCCCGGAGGAACTGGGTTTGAGGCATTGGGGAGCTTCATAGACAAAGGCGGGTGGGGTTTGCACTACCTATTAAAGTTGTAGAGAGTTTACTTTCTCTCCCTCTGCCTTTCTGAACAGCCCTCTCCCTCTCAGCATTACTCTTCTTTATCTCCAGCTACTGATACCCAGACCCTTGGAGTACTTGCTGTCTATGAATCCCAGACCTCCAGGCTGTGGAGGAAGGTTGGCAGGGGTAAGGCGAGGTCCATCTTCTCGGACATTTATCCATGTCCCATGTCCTATCCCACAAATTAACCTTGTGCAATATGCCCATTCGGTTATGCCTCTACTCCTGGCCCCTGTGTTTTGACTGTTAGTATATACACTTGACATCTCCCTCTTAGGTAGTATAATTGCTTGCTGGAAATAGGCTTTTGTCAAATAAAGAAAGAGGAAATAGCACTGAATCAGGGATAAGAAACTACAAATCATTCTAGTTCTGTTTTTCCATTGCTGGGTGTCCTCTTCTACTCCTTAGGTCCTCAGCACCCTAATCTGTAAAATCAGCCAATTGGAATCATTTCTCTGGAAATTTGCTTTGAAATTTTATAATCATGATGAAAATTTAATGAGTAAGTATATGGGGACAGGAGAAGTTCCTGAAATCCTTTCATCACCCCATCAGCATATCTCAAGAACTTTATCAAAATACAAACCATGATTTATGTGGGAGAGAAAGGTGCTTCATAAGGCTGGCTGAGTCAGATCATCCATCACTGCCTCACAGTGTTCCCCAGAGCCTGGGACAAGTGGGAAGAACACCTACAACAGGAATTTTTCCAATTTTCCTACTGAAGTAACATCAACAAGATCGTGTACTTCAGAAGGTCTGGGATGTAAAGCAGATTAGCATGCTGCAAGGCTGAAAGTCTTTTCACATTTCATATTTTATCTTTAAATTCATGCAAACTTTTCATTTTACTATATAATATTTGTTGTAATAAAAACAATGCTTGAAATCATTTACCATAAAGTGAGATTAATGGTCCAAGAACATGCATTAAGTTTGGTGCCCTGGGCACCCTTCGAGAATGTGTGTCCTCCAATTAGAGAAGCATTGATTTATTAACAATAATTTATGGAGTGTACTATGTGCCAGCCACTGTTCCAAATGCTTTGAAGAAGAAAATTCCTTTAGACCATGGGATGTTTTATGGTTGTTGAAGTAGAGAAGAGAATATTGTTTCAATAGTGCCTCTCTTCTTATCTATAGAGTAAGAAAGATAATGACCCGTCAGTTTAATGTAAGAATTAGATAAGATGATATATAGAAAAACACTTTATAAGCTGGCAGCACTATATACGTGATAGCTAATGCTGACCTCACCCAGGAAATCTCCTAGAACAGTAGAATAGACAGAGACAATGACTAATTTTGGCCACATTGCCAAGAAGTCTGGAGTTGGAGAAATTCTCAGAACTTCAGAAGTCCCCTGGAACAGTAGAGGTAGCCCATAGGAGATAGATCACATGGGATAAAAGATCAAAACATATCTGTGTCAGTTATGTTTTTTCAATCTATGATACTGTTTGGTAAGGGTAGGGAGTAGGACAATTGTTGAACCAATTAATTTTCAAATGTGTTCTTCATGTCCATTTTCAGAGATTTTTAAGCACATACATTCCCCCATTCAGAAAGAGAATTCTATGTATAAGTGCTGGCCCAATGAAGCTTTTTATTCTGAACAACATGGCTTTCTTCTTCTTGTACTAAAAACATAATCTTTTCTTTTTATGAGAATGGTTAACATTATCTTTTTCTGTAATGCTAATTTTGAATTCATGCATTTTTACCTTAAAAATTCAATAGAACACGGCAATTTAAAATGTAGCAAGACAGCAAGAGAAAACTATCAATAAATGTGTATTAAAAGAAAGATGGCTTCTAAAAACAAAATTCAACTTCCTCTCAAGAAGATCCGGTTCCTGGAATCTGAGATGATGAAGCTGTTAGGTTTCACTCTATGTCTGAGCTCACTGTAGTGCTCAGAGACCTGGCATGGACACCTGGGTTGAATTTCAACTGTTGATATTGTATAATTTGTAATTTATTTTTGTTGTTATCGGGTCACATCCAATTCTATAAGGGAGAGGGTTTCTATAAGGAAATAAATGCAGGGAATGGAAGGGCAGGTGATCTCATATTACGAGAGCCCCATTACCTCCCCTCATCCTTACAGTAATCATTTTCCATCCCCTTTTCTATTAATCTCTAAAAGGAGATAGTGTAACTAATGAATATCATGAAATTATTTTTAAAATTATTCTAGTTACTTTATATGTATATAACTACTTTTAGTTATATAGTTATATACATTTAAATTTCAAAGAGTCACCCTGTTGACTATTGCACTTATTTCAATAATGCAAGTTTTACTCATAAATTTTTTAAAATTTATCTTTGAGGATGAACTTTAGAGTCTAATTTAAAATCATATAATTCATTAGGCCTATAAATTTGTTCAGTCTAGTATATTGCTTTTCAAACATCATTTTAGGCATGTATAATTTAATAATCAGCCCATATGCAAATGTCCCTAACTGTCCCCAAGAATGTCTGACATGGATATGTTTTTCCCTCCTTCCCCTTCTTTCTTTCCTTCTCTCCCTCTTTTGTGCTATGTTACTATACAGAAATCCTATCAAGATTACTGCAGTCCACTTGTTTTTATGGACCTTTAATCACTTATCATAGAATATATTAGAGAGTCTCACATTTTTCCCCCTAATACTAACATTTTTGAAGAATCCAGGCAAAATTTGTTAGTGGTATCTCACATTTGGGATGTTTGATTTTTTTTTTCTTGATTTCTTTTAATTTGTTTCTCTACTGTTTTCTTAGTTCTGTAAACTCAACATCAGAACAAGAGGCATGGTTAAATTGGGGTTAATCATTAGAAACAAAAATATCTCAAACAGAATATACTTGATACCTTATATGGCACAACAACATGGGCATTAAAGGGTTATAGAAAGTCAAGGAATCTCACCATTGCTGATGCCAAATTTGATCTCTTGGTGAAAATAGCAATGACCAAATCTTTCCATGTTAAGATATATTTCCCCCCTTTATAATTTGTAAGTAACCTCAGATTTATTCTTTGGCATAATGTGAAAATACAGTTTCCCAATAAACATTCACCTAAAGGGTTTAACATACACATTTGTTCCTTGCCTAAACCAGTTCTTGCACTGGAGTTTCCAGAATAGTGATATTCAAATTCTATCATTTCTTTCTATGTGAGTGAGTTGGCCAGCGTTCATATATATATATATAACTTTTGCTAACCCTCCTCTATCTTTTGAATATCACTATAGACTCAGAGGTTGTTATTTATTCAAATTTTATAACTAATTACACTTGTTATTCACATGATGCATAAATTGTCCCAAAGGTGGTCAGTAAGAGCATCCTTAAGCTAGCTCTTGTGTCTTGTTGACATCTTTTCATTAGTCTTTGAGTGCTATCTTGATTTTCAGCGTAAGCTGAAATGTTTTTCCATAGACCGGTATGGTGCTTTTACAACATATCCACCAATTCTTTGACATACTGCCATCAAAAGGTAGATTCTAGCTGCCTTCCCCTTGGGAATGAGTCTTAATGACTCACTTCTAACAAATAAAATAAAACAGAAATAATGCTTTCAAGACTGAGTCATGAAATAGTTTATGTATGGCTTTTTCTTTTTTGAGACATATCCCTTAGTAGTTCTGAGCTAACATATAGGAAGTCTAATTATCCTGAAGCCACCAAGCTACAGAGACCACAGGTAGGTTTAAAAATATATATATGTACAAGGAGCTCCAGCTAGTCTAGCCCCCAGCTCTTCTAGCCCCAACTGTCTACGTCTTCCCAGCATACCTTGCCCAACATGAGAGTGGGCCTTCAAGTGATTCTAGCTTCAAGGTAGTGAGTTTCCCCAGCAAACACTGAAAGGAACAGAGATAAGTTGTCCTTGCTGAGTCCTGTCCAAATTGCAGATTCATGAGAAATATTGATGCTGTTGTTTTATAAATCACTAAGTTTTGGGGTGATTTATTGTACAGCAGTAGATAACTAGAACAACCTAAAATCAGCCCATTTTTCAGGGAATTCTGTTTTCTTTTAGTTGGAAATGGTTTTAGAAATAAGATTTGGGTACTGATTCACTCATTGATGCTGGATACTTTTGCTTTCAAGCCTTTTCAGTGGACAAAGTGAAGCAAAACATATTTGAAAAATTATGACTTTGCATTTATATTTCTAGCTATATTTATCACTAAAAGAATTTTTAAATACATTTATTTCATTATAACATTTTTCACCCTGAAAATCTTGGTTTATAATAACATAGAATATGTATTCATTTGCTTCATCCTATAATAATATAGCCTACTACTAAAAGTACTATCATTAATACTAATAAAATATAACCATTAACATTGCTGTTAAAAATAAACCCACTGAGTAAACTTAAGATTTCTCTACACTAATAGCAAACTATCTAAAAGAGAAATGAAGAAAACATTCCCATTAATAATTGTATCAAAATAATTAAGTACCCAGAAAAATTTAACAAAGGAGGTAAAAGACCCATACCCTGATATCTATAAGACATTGATAAAGGAAAGTGAAGACACAAATAAATGGAGAGATATCTCATGCTCATTGATTGAAAAAAATTAATATTGATAAAATGTTTATAGTATCCAAAGCAGTCTATAGATTCAATGAAATTCTTGTCAAAATTCTAATGGCACAAAAAGGAAAAAAATTCCAATGACAAATGTACACAAATAGAACAAAAAATTCTAAAATTTGTATAGAAACACGTGACTCTGAAAAGCCAGAGCAATCATGACAAAGAACAAAGCTGGTGACATCACATTCCTTGATTTCAAGCTATATTACAAAATAATAATCAAAACAGTATATTGGCATGAAAAAATACACATAGATTAATGAAATAAAATAAAGAGTATAAAAATACTCTTTGGTCCATTAACATACAACAAAAGAGCCAAGAAAATACTATGGGAAAAGAACAGTTTCTTTAATAGATGTTGCTGGGAAGACCAGACAGCCATATGCAAAAAAAGTGAAACTGGACCACTCACACCATGCACCAAAATAATTCAATATGTACTGAAAACTTAAATGTAAGACCTAAAACCATAAACCTCCTAGAATAACATAGAGGCAGAAAGTTTGGCGATGATTTTTAAAATTTGGCACCAAAAGCAAAGGCAGCAAGTGTGAAAATAAACAAGTGGGACTACATTAAACTAAAAAGCTTCTGCACAGCAAAGAAAGTTGTCAACAGCAGGAAAGGCAACCTATCAAATGGGGGATAAAAAGATGTAAAGCATATACAGGTATCCGTTATTTCATTGTGCTTTTCTTTATTGTACTTCAGTGTTGAATGTTGATGTTGCCTTTGTTACAAATTTAAGCAAGACCCTTCACCAGCAATAAGATTATGATTCACTTTATTGTGATGCTCACTTTATTGCATTGGTCTGAAACCAAACCTACAATATCTTTGAGGGAAGCCTGCATTTTTGATGAGGGTTTAATATCTAAAGTATATAAAGAACTCATACAACTCAATAGCAAAAATAATCCTATTAAAAATGGGCAGAGGATTTGAACAAATAAATATGACAATATATCAATAATACAACAAGACAATGAGCAAAGCACAGAATAGACTATTCACATGTAAAGAAACATAAGCTGTACATAAGCATATAAGGTAACCATTATAATAATAATGAGTAATGGCAATGATAAGTAGCAATTAATATCCAGTGCTATGTCAGACCCTGACCTGAGTGCTTTATTTGTATTTATTTAAGGCTCACAGAAACACTTTAAGCTTGGTGTCACTGTCATCTGATTTTACCAATGAAGAAACTAATGAATACAGATAAAATAAGATTATTATAAAGGAGGGTAGATATGCAAATGGATTAATCATTTTGAAGCTGAAAGACCATTTTCATTCATCGTATTCACAAATAAAAAACAATAATAGTGTTGCTCAAAGTATGAGGACCCTGGTAGTCTCATACATTTTGGGGAGAATATTAATTGCTATAACCTCTTAGGAGCATCTAGCAATTTGTTAAAATGCATATATCACTTTTAAACTATGGGAATTTCTAATAGGAATTTCTCATAAATATACAGTACCAATTTGTTCAAATATGAAAATACAATGACTTTTATTATAGTATTATTTCTAGTTGCAAAAGACTAAAACAGTTTAACTGCTCATCAGTCAAAGTATATTACGTGTAGACAATGAAATACTTGATAGCCATTACTGAGTAGGCAGTCCATCCCTATGTACTCATTACGGAAAGATTTTCAAGATTTTCAAGATTTTAAAAGGATAAAAGCAAGGTGCAGCATTGTGGAAATGATCTTCTCTCACTTATCTCGTTAAAATAAGGCAACATGCTTGCATATGCCTGGGAAGGTTCTTGGAAGGTAGGTAAGAAACTCAACATTATTTGTCTCTGGAAAAAGACCTGAATGTCTGAGGTGAGAGAGACATTTACTTTTCATTATGCAGTGACGTTCTTACACTGTGCAAGAATTACTGTTGAGATTTAAAAAAGAAAATGCTAGAGACAGAAGTGGTAAGATTGCAAACAAAACCAGCCCTGAGGGCAGGAGTCCAGGCTCCAACAGTGGCTGTTCAAGGAGCCGTGCTCCTTACAGCGTGGAAGCTCTGCCTGTGCTGGTTACACAGATACTGTGTCCTCACACCCTCCATGCAGGGACTCTATACTGACCTCTGACTCTCCAGTTCTCGAGGGAACCTTTCCTAACTTGGTTGAGAGGGTGACAGGCACAACTTATATTTAGTTTTACTTAATAGAAAAATATGATATTGGGAGGCGAGCTTCAAAGTAGATGACAGCAAATGGAGCTGCAGGAGTACTGTTTATAAATTCGAGGTATGCTTTGAAACAGGGCTTCTTCCGCAGACTGGGGAGTCTGCTCAGGAGGTGGGATTGATTCCACTAGCTTTACGTTCACTTAAAAAAGCTTTCTGCCAAATGCAAAATCACTAATAAGCAGTTTTCAAACTACCTCCCAAAGGACCATGCTTGTTAAAATTGTTCTTCCCTTAACAAATGTGTATCTGAAGAACTGGAGGAAATAATTATTTCACAGCTATAGCTTGGCCCTAGGGACAAATCTCCTGTTGAATTAGGACCAACCTGAGGGACATATTAGCTGATGCTGCCGGGGTCGGGCCTGGACTCAGAAATGCCCAGTGATGCCTTATTCCCTGCACAGACTCATCAAGGATGCAGATTGTACCAAGCAGCCAGGAAGGAAGCAGCATTTTGGAGACAAGAACAGAAGTAAAGTTATGCTAGTAAATTGGAAAGTTGGAAAAGAAAAACAAACAGAAATAGGGAAAATATGAGAAGTAGTTCACATACAGGAAAGGTAATGACCAAAATCTAGGTGAAGAACTGCTTACAATTGAACCCAAAGGTCAGAGTAGATAACAAACCTTGGTCAGTATTTAGACAGAAAACTCATTCTGTGAAGTGCAGACGGTAGAAAAAAATCATTCTCTATTACCTAGAGCCATTTTTATTTCTGGGTTTTAACGTCTTCCTGGAAGGATGTTTTTAACAAATCAGATATAGTGGTATGGCTGAGAAATACAACCTAAAAGGAACATATGAACAGGAAATATGTACAGAGATATCTAAGAAGTGTTGTGTGAGTTACTTCAGAAAGGGTGTCTTAACCTCCCAGTAACTTAGAAGTCTACAGTAGAAATTCCTACCAGGGTACCACTGTGTTTTCATGGTGATAATTAAACCTTCTAGAAGCATCCATTCTAATTCAAGTATCTCTGGAAGTGGATTAAGGAGATCATTGTTTTTGTGCTAGACTCTCATGGAGTACTATACCTCTTGTTAATAATTTTTATTGAAATTGTAAATAAATAGTTCCACAAATATGTATTGAGCACTTTTTTTTCAATATATTTTTATTGATTTTAGAGAGGAAAGGAGAGGAAGAGATAGAAACATCAATGATGAAAGAGAATCATTGTTAGGCTGCCTTCTGCATGCCTCTGCCCCTTGGGAATCAAGCCCCAAACCTAGGCATATGCCTTGACTTAGAATCAAACCCTGATCTCCTGGTTCATAGGTCAACACTTAACCACTGAGGCACACTGCCCAAGTGAGCACTCACTTTCAAGCACTATTATAAGCACTCGATATATATGATCTCTTAGTTTGATTTTCAAACTAGCCAATTTTTATATGGTTTATCTTTTCCTTAAGGTAATATATCTTACACAGGCAATAAAAGCCACCTGACACACTCACTTTTTTGCCTTGAGATCTCTGTCCAAAGCAAAAAAGAAAAAAAATCACATGTCCCATCTTCTAAGATATTTCTCTCCCAACTCTCACAGTTAGATGGAATAGCGCCCATTTTTTCAATTTGTGATACAAATTTCCTAGACATTTTCTAGCCTGTGGCCCATATCCAGAGATGAAGTCAATGACATATTTTAGGTTTTAAAAATATCATTCCTAGCCTCAATTTCTGTATAAGCTATTGTGTGCCACTAAAAATGCCACATAAAATCAAGTACAAAACACACAGGCTTAAAATGGTAAGTAACTGCTCATGAACCTGTGAGTCAGCTGGGAAAGTCTTGTGGTCATAGCTGAGTTCATTCATGTCTGTGGCCAGCTGCAGGTTGGCTGGCTAGGGAGTTTACTGAACTGGAATGAACTGCATTTGAGTGACGTGGTTCTGTGCCCATGTCTTTCATTTCCCAGCAAGACAACTCAGGCTCATCCTTAAGTCAGTCAAAGACAAGCAAGAAAACAAGTAGAAATAGGCAAGATTTCTCTACTTGCCTCACATTTACAACAGCAAATCACATGCTGGACTTAAAATCAAAGAGAAGGGAACTCTTCTCCCCCTCTAGATAAGAGAAGCTGCAAAGCCATGTGTGAAAGGCAGGGATCAGGGAGAGGTAAGAAACTGGTGCTAGCCCTAACCAGTTTGGCTCAGTGGATAGAGCATTGGCCTGTGGACTCAAGGGCCCTGGGTTCGATTCCCGTCAAGGGCATGTGCCTTGGTTGTGGGCACATTCCATGTGAGATGTGTGCAGGGGGCAGCTGATCAATTTTTCTCTCTCATCAATGTTTCTAGCTCTCTATCCCTCTCCCTTCCTCTCTGTAAACAATCAATAAAATATATTTTAAAAAAAGAAACGGGCTATTTACACATAATACATATAAAAAATAATGATGTTTTGGTGGCAGTGACTGGTGAAAAATAGTCACATTCTGGATCATTATGGAGGTCAAGATGATACAATATTCTGACTGACCAGATGAAGTGTATGAGAGAAAGAAAAAAGTTGAGGTTGACAAAAGTTTGTCCTGAGTAAGTGGGAAGATGGATTTGGTATTAACTGAAGTGGGAAGTCTGACCAATAAACAGCATGAAGGAGAATGTCAAGACCTTCATTTTAGACACTATTTCAGTTCAGATAAGTGCAAAACAAAGCATTTCAAGTTTTAGTGGCTTATAATAGCCACCTCAATGATATCGCTCACAAATCTGTGGTCTGGGCAGGGATCGAGTGAAATAACTCAGCTTTGCTCCATCTGGCACCAGCTAAGAATCTTGAAGGAAGAGGCTAGAATCACCTGAAGGCTGCTCTCTCGCTGTCTTTCAGTTGATGCTGAAAATCTCAAACATTTGGGAGTTAGAAGGATTGGAGGCCTCATGCATCTCCATCTCTGTGCAGTCTCATCATAGTCTCTGTAGTATGGCAGATTTCGTCTTCTTACATGTCAATTCAGGACTCCCAAGATGTGTGTCTTAGGAGACCTAACCAGGCAGTTGCCTATTTACCTTATTAGCTTTTCTAAACTAATCTTCGAACTTATGCCATGTCACTTTCTCAGCATTATTTTCATTAAAAGTAAGTCACTAAGGTCAGTTCACTTTCAAGAAAAAGGGGGTAGGCCCTACCCAGTTTGGCTCAGTGAATAGAGCATCGGCCTGTGGACTAAAAGGTCCCAGGTTTAATTCCAGTCAAGGTCATGTACCTTGGTTGCAGGTACATCCCCAGTAGGAGTGTGCAGGAGGCAGCTGATCGATGTTTCTCTGTATCCCTCTCCCTTCCTTTCTGTAAAAAAATCAATAAAATATATTAAAAAATAAAAAAAGGAAAAGGTGGAAGGAGTGTCAAAGCATTTGTGGATGTAGTTTTCAAGCCCCTATAAATGTGATAAGCAGAGTGCCCATTATACATCCAAATAGAGAGGACAAGGAGAGGCTCATGTTGTAATTCATACTGTCCTGTAATTCAGAGCTGAGATCCAAGCTGGAAATATAAAGTTAAGAGCCAGAGAAGGGATCTATATAGTCCTAGGAAACACCAAAAATTTAAAGGTTAGAAAGATAAAACAAAAAAGAAGATGAGAATGAATGGTTAAAAAAATCTGTAGGACAAAAACTTTAAAATGTGATTTTTCTATAATTATTTTTCAAAAAAAGTGTAAGCTAGCTGATGGCAAGAATTGTCATCTTCCCCTTTATGAATTTATATCACAACATCTATACAAACTCAAAAAATAGGAAGATTCTGGGTAAGGGCTCATTGGAGGAAGGAGAAAAGCACGTGGAAGGAGCTAACAGTCCCTAAAGCCAGTACAAACACATTTCTGGAATCCTACAGTAAATTTTGGTCAACTCATCTACCACAGAGATAGCATCTGACATATCAGGAAAGGATACATTCTCCAAATAAGGGAGGCAGCAGAGAAAATAAATCAATGAAAGTATCTTGAGGAATACAACTTCTTACTAGAGCCAACCGCCTCCCCCCACCGCCCCACAAGCTCCAAATGATCTAGTTTTTGTTTAGCCTTCCAGTCTCACCTTACATCTTTCTTCCCCCTGATTTCTATGTTACAGCCACAATAGCACCCTTTCTTTTTCAAAATTAAACATCTATGACATAATAAGCAATACACACACACACACACACACACACACACACACTATTTTATATCATTTGCCATGTTTCAGTGGCCTCATCCATCCCTGCTACTTAGTGTAAGAGCCAAGGATCAATAAAAGAGAACTAAGTTGGGATCTGACATATCAAGACTACTAGGTTAAATTATAGGCAGGGTCAGAAGAGAAAGTAGAAAGAAAACATATTGAACATATGTGACATGCATTATATGTCACAATATTTAATTAGCACAATAACCATGTAAATGTGCTATTACCTTAATTTTAAAGAATAAAAAGCGTTAAGTAATTTTGCCTCAGTCACACAGCTAGTAGCTAGATCCAATACTCTGAAGCAATGAATATATTGAGTACAGGAATTCCATCATGGGAAGACTAGAGTTCCAGCTCAGGAAACTTAACTATTGAAAATTAGTGTCCAAAGCAGAATTGGTTATTGAAATGATAGCTACAATCCTTGGAGTCTCAGAGGGCAAGCCAGAATCACAAATTGCTAGGAAAGTAACATGCCAGGCAATACGCATTTGAGAGGATGAAATCACAGTTCATATTTCTTATAGAATTATAGTACCTGCATGCGTCCTTTAGAATAGCATGTAGAGAGAGCATTTACATTTCATATGTTTTCGATAATTAGCCATTTTGAAGGGTAGCGTTGGTGGAGATAATTACACAACTACACATATATTTATAGTTCCCTATGCAATCATAGGTGAGCAGAACACTTCACTGTTCAATTAATAACTGTTTAAATAATAGCCTGAACCACTGGATCAGCTCTCTGTTGAGATAATAAAGCTTTGCAGTAGTACAGAGAAATGCTCTTGGAACCCACGCCATAATGTCTAATATTGGGAAGCGTGGTCCCCAGTAATGTGACCTGAGGTTAATATACATAAGTACAGGAGGTCTTCTCTGTTATGTTGATAGAGGAGTCTAGTAATCAAACAAGTATTGGTTGAGAATCACATTATGTATTAGGTGTTATTGGGGATGGAGAGATGAAAAGAACTAGTCTTTGTCTTCTGAGACCTTACAACATGTAATTAGTGGCCCTAGATAATAAACACAAGTGTAATAGAGAAATAATAAAAAAGTAATAATTACTTTTCTCCCCCCCCAAAAATGGATAAATCACAATGGGTTGGACGTAATTTGGGAAGGAATCTCACACAATGGGAAGGAATAGACTAGCAAAATTCCAGAGGAAAGAAAGGCCATAGTGTGTCCAGAGCATGGTCAGTGGCCAACTGTAGCTCAAAGGGAGGATTCACACTAGAAATCATTAGAACTTGAGACTCGAGTGGAATATTGGGCCTAGGTTTAAAGTTCGAACTCAATACTCCATCCATTGAAGAAATTTACGTAGATATATTTATGCAGACATAAAACATTTTAGGAAGTTTTTTGGGTAAAATATGCAAAGTGGTTTGATCCTTCTAACATTCTCCTACCTTTCTTCCAACTAGAAAAATAGTGCAATTGCAATCTATGTCCTAATAATCTGTTGTAATCTTATATAATAAAAATCTAATATGTAAATTGACTGAATTTACATATTCAGTCTTCTACAGCAGAAGACCGGCCACTATGATGTTCACTGACCACCAGGGGGCAGACGCTCAGTGCAGGAGCTGCCTCCCGGTGGTCAGTGTGCTCCCTCAGGGGGAGTGCCACTCAGCTAGAAGCCCTGATCTGGGCTCATGGCTGGCAAGTGCTCTGGACATCCCCTGAGGGCTCCCAGACAGCAAGAGGGCACAGGCCAGGCTGAGGGACCACCCCAAGTGCACATATTTGCCATGGCTAGGAATAATGTTACTTATACTTCTCATATCTTAAATTAAAAAGAAAAGAATATAGGCATTTGAGGAAAATAAAGGTAAGAAGTAACCAGAGAACATGCAGACTTTTTAGTATTAAATGATTTAATTTTATTTGCCTACACCAAGATGATGTGCCTAAATTCTTACCAAATAGAGCAGAAATTAAGAGAAAGCATCATCAGTTGCTAACTCAGGATTGTTAACAGGCCTTGGACTATTAAGTCTATCTGCCTTTATTTCTGGGCCCCTTTGCCTCAATTGTCTTGATCACAACTACCATGTGTGTTTTCTATGGCACCCATTGTGTAAGCACTTTACTTTTAAAAAATATGTTTTGTTGATTTCAGAGAGGGAGGAAGGGAGGGAGTGAGGGAGGGAGGGAGAGAGAGAGAGACAGAGAGAGAGAGAGAGAGAGAGAGAGAGAGAGAGAGAGAGAGAGAGAGAGAAACATTAATAAAGAGAAAGAATCATTGGGTCTGCTTCCTGTATGCCCTCCACAGGAAATTGAGCCCACAACCCAGGCATAGGCCCTGACCGATAATCGAACTGTGACCTCCCAGTTCATAGGTTATGCTCAGGCATTGAGCCACACCAGCCAGGCACACTTCACATTTATTATAGCTCCATAGTATAATAAATATTATTGTGAACATTTTAAAGCTTAGAGAGGTAAAATGAGTGATTCCAAATGCTTGTGTGTCTTATACTGTTTTCTGTGCTCCGCCTGGTACCTTCTCAGGCACACCCAGGGACCACTTGAACTGTAGATGTTACCTTGGCTCCATGTTGGACTCTTGTCTTCAGTTGGATTACCTGACCTCAGAAGAGCTATACTGTCAGCATTTGCTAAAGATACACTAGTAGCCTAATGATCCAGAGGCCCAGATTCCCAATGTGACTCTCCATGACTCCATGGGGACAGTTATATGTGAAGTGAATCACAGATGTCTTAATGTACTCCCTTAAATCACCAATGGAAAAAGAGAAAAAGAGAGAGTCCCATTACTGAACTATTTTAAGAATGAGGAAAATATCTGAGATAGATATAAATTTAGGGCTCACAATGTTTCTATTTCTACTAACATTTTAGGTAAAAGATGTGCTGATAACCAGGGAGAAGAAGCAGCAGCTGTGACAAGTGACTGAGAAACCCAAGGAAGTCTAGTCACATCATGTAGGTGACTATTAGAGCCAGCACCCTGAGGCTCTCCATTGAGTCTCAAAGGGACAGTATCCAAGTGGTAGGGAATTTACAGGTCTCTAGACAGTGACTCTGAACAAAACTTTGAGAAGATCACCGACAAAGGAGGAAACAGTGAGGCCCACAAAGGAATAGAACAGAAAATAGTTTGGTTAGAAATATGAATGTGGAAATGGTATCAGCAGGTCATGGACAATGGACAAATAGAGTTAAATTTTGAAGAGGGCAAGGGGACTCTAAGGAACTGAGACTCTGAAAGCACAGTCTCTTCATCCAACAACCTCAAACCCTTTATCTCCCACTGACACTCCCACCAATGTGCCTGTTAGCACCCCTTCTTGTATATTTCTGAAAAACATTGGCATTCACAAATAGCAATATTGTGAATATTCATAAACAATTGGTGAAGTTTCATAGTTTGTATTTTGAAATTGTGTACTAACAAAAGAAAAAAATTCTTACAAAAGGACTTTCTTTTACTGACTCTTCCATAGTCAATTGAAAGTAGAAATAAACTGTCTATATAGCAAGCCTATTTTTCCAAATGCTGCATGATATTAGGCAGCTAAAAATATTTTACATCTTTTAAAAGAACATCTAGTTGTTATAATATGTCAGGTTGTTACTTTGAAAATGATTGTGATATCAAAAATGAAAGATTAGGATCTCAGGTAGGAAAGAGGCAGTGATAGCTAGGGGAGATTTTATCTATAAAAGACACTATCTCTATGCTAATAGCCTCAAGAGAGGAAAACAGCAAAGAGAATCATGGATTAAAAAAAAAAAAGAAAAGAAAAGAAAAAGAAAATCCACTTGGTATAGAAAAGATTCTGATCTGAACTCAAAGGCTTTTCAGAGTTTCAGATGTCAAACCAACATCTCTTTTACCGTGAAAAAGAACTAAAGTATGATTGATTAAGTCAACTACTTCAAGGGGAAGACCCCCTAAAAGAGCTTTTCTAATAAGGCAAAGAGAAATAGGGAGCCACAACGAGAAAATATATATATATATGAAATATGCTAATTAACTGGGACACCGAAATGGGTCGACCATACAAGAGGTTGCACACACAGCATGGGGGGGGGGGTGGCAGGGGCCTCCACATGCTTGCATTGGTAGAGGGCCTGATCAGTAGCAGCTGCAGCTGCTTCAAGGGCCAGAGAGGGAGGCAGGGCCTGAACCAGAGGGTGGGTGGCACCGCGTGATTTCGAATCACGCACTGGCTCCTGATATTTCTATGAGAATATAATGGAAAGAAAATTAAGACATAGAACAGGCCAATAGTCCAAGTTTCTCCCACTGGGGAAAAATAAAGGTATTATGGTAAACAAAAACTGGAAATGCTTTTAAGTCAGAGTATAATCTCTTTCAAGATTTAAGGGAGATGTTCTTCTTGGGAGAAAATAATTGTTCTTCTTAATATAAACTAAAGATTTTCCAAGGAAAAAATATATCTACCTGGTGTATACTTTTCTTTGCCAGATTCTGGCTTATTTGAGGCAGAATATTTTTGCTATTATTATTGTTATTTTTTAAATTCCAAGAAATTAGAAAACAAACAGAGCTCTAAGAACTCTAAATGAGGCATTTTAGATTTATTCAGATATGTCAGTCTATCTATAATAAAAGTGTAATATGCTAATTAGACTGGACAGCCAGATGTCCTTCTGGATGCAGCCAGGGCAGCCGGGGTAGCTGCAAGGACCGAGGGCAGGCAGCCGTGGCCCCTGGCAGCAGCAGCAGCAGCAGCAGCAGAGTGATGGGGGCAGCATCTCCCCCTGATCTCTCTGGTCACCTCCTGCAGAGGAAGGTCATACTCCATCAGTAGGACATTCCTTGAGGGCTCCTGAACTATGAGAGGGGGCAGTCCATGCTGAGGGACTCCCATCCCAATGCACTATTTTTTGTTCACCGGGCCTCTAGTAGATTAGTATGAGTCAAGATTGACTACAATGGGGAAATGTATTAGTTCAAGAATAGACAGCTTTGAAATCCAGTATAATTTCTGCTGTTAATTACAATTGCAACAATTCACACAACTCTTCTATCCTTATCTCTTAAATGGCAAAGGAAGAATAATTTTCCCATCCCCAACTTTATAACCATAGAACAAGTCTTAATGAGATAATGGTTCTTAAAAGATTTCAATAACCTGAAAGAGAGAAGCAATAAGACATATCTTATTATCAACATATGCATTTTAGAATAATTATTTTAATAGCTAAATTTCTTCTCATAATAATGAGGACTTGGAGCTTGGCTAATTTGACTGGGGAGTGTCTTTCATGCTTGAGTTACTATACAGGAGAATCAAATAAAAGGCTTTCTCCGCTCCCTTATTTTCTCCCATTGTTGCTTCTGCTTTGGAAGTTAGGAATTTCCTCCATAGGAAAAGTATACTTTGCCTTCTGCCACTGTCCACCTGCTGAAATATCTTTGCTAAACTATTCCACGCCTTAAGGTCTCACATGTCAACCCTACTGCGATGCCTTTGGTTGTTACTAGTGCCTCCAACAAAAACTGGAAATGCTTGTAAGTTAGAATATAACAGGTTGTTGTGATGCTGCCTCTTTTCTCATCTTCCTTCCATATACTATCTGGAACACATATTCAGAACAGCATCTGTAGGGTATATTTTTGTCTGCCTTGGCTTTGCAAAAAGGAAACACATAGCTGTGGCAGCTAGAGGAGCTGACGGTGCCACTGAAAGACCCTGAACTCTGAAGCACTGAAAATGCAGTTTCTATGTGTGATTTTCAGGAAAGGAAGAAAAACTCTCCCGAATACTTTGTAATATTCAGGAGACAAAGTCATTGCCAAATGACAAGGGTTTCTTCTTAGATGTCACCACCTTTTGTCCTCGTTATTTTTTTAATCCTCACCCAATGATATTTTTCCATTGATTATTAGAGAGAGTGGAAGTGAGAGGGAAAGACAGAGAGAAATACTGATGTGAGAGAAACACATCAACTGGTTGCCAGGGCTCATTCCAGGGAGGAGTCTGCAACTATGTTACATGCCCTTGACCAGAATTGAACCCAGGGCCCTTCAGTCCACAGGCTGATGCTCTATCCACTGAGAAAAACCAGCGGGGGCCTAGTTATTTTTTATTATTCTACTGTGTTTTGTTTTCTGTTTTTCACAGCATTTACTGAATTCAAATTTAATGATAAATTTACTTTTCATTGTCTGCCTCTTTCTTACACTACAGTTCATGAGGGTAGAGACAATGGCTCATTTTTCTTTTATCTTTCCAGAACCATCACTCATGATAAACACAAAGCGTGTTGGGGAGACAATAAACATTACTTAAATATTTACTGGAGGGGAAAAAACATCCTCCAAAGTGGCATTTTAGGAATTTTTTCGTGACTGTCAGGTAAGTTAGATGAGAAAAGAAATCACATTCTCTGGCCCTGCAGCCTGCTCTCTACTCCCACTCACATTTTAGGGTTATCTGCATTGCAAGTTTTAATGTATGAAACACAAGAGCTCAACTAAGAGGCAGTTCAGGGTCCTTAGCCCCTTCATAATCACCCTCTGCCTTACTGGGCCATTCCCTGTCAAGTATCCAATCTAAATAAAACCTCACACTTGCTACTTCCAAAGAAAAAGTCCCTTTTGGTGCCAACCTTCACACCCAATTGCTGCTTCTGCTGGAAAATCGAGTGGCCACAGCAGCACACTATTGTGCAACCTTAGCTAAGCAGGCCCTGCAACTTTTAGAAGCAGAGTAATCCCTCTCTGGTAATGACCTGTGCACTTTCCAGTTGACAGAAGTAACAGGGCTTTATTGACCATTTTCCTCCAAGACCCTTAAAATCAACTTGCCTGAGCCTGCACATGTCTTTCAAGTGAGTCCCTATTCATTACATAGTCTCTCTTGGACAAGGGGTTAGGACACAGGTCATCTGTGGACCATGCGTACAACTTCCCAAATAAGTCAGTTCTTCTGTTTGTCCTCACTTCCTCCACCTAGAGAGAATAATGAATGCTTATGATGGGGGTCACTTAAAAAGTAAAGTTGATTGTCCAAGGGAGGTGGTTGACTTTTCATAGGAGGGGGCAGGAGTGGTAGATGAAATTCATCAGGTTGTGGTTGTCCCTGAAGGCAGGCATAGAAATTGTGGAGACTCCTCAAGGTTCCTTTCAGTATAATGGTTTTTCATAAAGAAAGATAAATCCTTAGAAAAGCCTCTTAGTAATTAGTAAGTTAATAAATCAAATTGGCAGTATTAACCAATATATCAGGCCATAGCATTGATCTCATATTGGAAACAAGGGGAGCTTAAGAGGCCAATCTTTCACAGTGTTTGAAGCTATGTTCCAAACTACAACAATAGTTCATAGTATTATCAGCTTACAGCCCATTATTTCATATATTTAGCTGGTATGAATCTGAGGATAACACAATGTTGGCCATAATAAGAGAGTTTCAATAGCTAATTAGAGGTTATAATTTAAGAAAATCAGAGTAAAACCTGTTTTTGACAAGGAATGACACTTTGCTTTTACAATTTATAGGGGTGACGAAAATAATTTAGAGAAGTTTTTACCACCTCTTTCAAAAGGAGCCCAAAGCACTTAGCAAATATCAACTTATTATTTCTAAGAATACTTCCAGGGGAAGTTGAAGAGAAAGCAATTATTGGGTTGTATAGTTGATAGATTCAGCAGAGAAAATGCTATATGCAGAGTTCCTTTTCTTTTTTAAAATAGCACCTTTTATTTGAGTTCATGCAGGCACTTTGGAAACAATTATTAAGCTACATAACCCACAGTGGGAAGACTAGTAACAAAAGTAATAGATTTTGGGTCAAGATATTCCAGCTCTAGCTCTGACTGATGGGCAGTGGTGCCATGCATTAGGCATTTTATCTTTCTGAAAAGTGGAAGGGGAAGGAGAGAGTTGTTCCAGAACAGGTTTCTCAACTCCACGGTTACATTTTGAGCTGGATAATTCTTCCCTGTGCTTTAGAGGCTATGCAGTAGCATCTCTGGTGTCCACTCATAGGAGGCTATGAGTAGCTCTCCACCCAGTTATAACAACCAAAAACATCCGCAGGTCTCCAGATGCTGCCAAATACCCCCGCGGGTCAAAGAGGGAAGACATGGTCTTTGTAAAGAGAACCACTATCTCACATTCCTACCTGTGCTATCATCTTATCTTTCTGTTTCAGATGGTCAGATTTCACAATGAGAGGATGTGATCAGAGAAGCAAGCATATGGCCCTCAATGGAACTCACTACAACACCATAGAGCTGCACTTGGCCAGAGCCAACACCCAAGATTTGGACTCTCCTGCTGTCCTCATGGTTGTCTCTTCTCAGTACCCTGATGTTATGAATGCCTGGCTCTCACTCTTCTTGGCTTTATTGGTGTGGCCTAAGCAAGTGGAACCTAACACCTCTCTTGGTTTCCGGAAATGTGAACCTCTGGTTGAGATGTAGCTTCCATTGACCTCTGATTCCTCATTGTGAGTTTCTCTGGGCAATTATTTTCCAGAAGAACAGTTGGTCCCAAGAATCTCCTGTCTCATCCAGTGGAAATTTTAAATTTCTAGAAAATTTTAGGTCAGAAGAATATAACATTTATGTTAAAAATAAATGTTAATTTTAATGCTTTGATTCCTTTTTGTTGGTGGCTTGAGATGAGGAAAGGGGAAGTATCAGAAGTAATGGGAATTTGGAAAATAATAATATGAGATCGTAAAAGGCTTCTGGCTGAGCAGCACTCCCCCTGTGGGAGCATACTGATCACCAAGGGGCAGCTCCTGCATTGAGCATCTGCCCCCTGGTGGTCGGTGTGCATCATAGTGACCAATTGTTCCTCCATTCGGTCTATTTGCATATTAGCATTTTATCATATAGGATTTTATATAGGATTATTCACAATAACCAAAACATGGAAACAACTCAAATGTCCATCAATGAATCAATGAACAAAAATGCAGTATATAATGAACGATGGAACATTATTCAGCCTTCAAAATACAAGAAATGCTGACACATGGATGAACCTTGAAGTAAGCCAGACACAAAAGGATAAATGTCATATTATTTCATATGAAATACCCAGAATAGTCAAGTTCACAGAGACAGAAAATAGAATGAAGCTTACCAGAGGTTGGGGGTAGGGGATAGTGAAGAATCGCTATCTAGTGATTGGGTGGAATTTCAGTTTGAGATGATGAAAAAGCTCTGAAGATGCATTCAGAGGTGGTGAATATACTTAGTGCCACAGAACTGTATATTTTTAAATGGCCAACATAGTAAAATTTTTATTAGGTATATTTTATAACAATAAAAAAATAGAAAAACAAGATATGAAAAAAGATATATAAGATAGTTTTTGCTTTGAAAGTGCACGATAAAGAGAAGCTATTGTATAAACAACCATAAAAGTCTGAGAGAAGCATGATAAACTGTTTTAGGAGAAACAAAGGAGGGAATGGCTCTTCTCTGGAATAATTTAGGGCTAAGAAGAAATAAAACTCAGGAGACTGGGGTATTTTCTTACAATCAAACAATATGTGGAGTGCACTCATTCCCTAAAGGCAGGCTGGAGTATGGGTGACCACACTTATCTTGGGGAGTTACACAGAGACCCTGAGAGTCCACAAAGATGGCAACTAAACTGAAGCCCTGAGCTAAGTATGAAAAACTCAGGAAGTGCAGGCAAGGTAGCAGGAGAGTGGAACATGGGAACACATGAATGAAAGTCCCATAAAGGCAGGGCAGTGTCACCCACGGTCATGGCCAGTGTGGTGTAGGCTCTTAGCAAGAATGTGTTGAATGAACTCATTCTGTCAAATCCATCCTCCTCACCTGTAGCTTCTATTAACTAGTCATCTACAAAGGCTGTCACCAGAGACGGAGTGATTTGGTTAAGTGTTCTTAGAGGAGGAACTACTTCATCTTAAAGATAAATGGACATTTACTAAGTGAGAAAAACGTTCAGAGAACATTTCAGGCAAAGGGGGTGGCATGAGAAAAGTCACAACAATGAAAAAGTACATGGGGAAGATCAAGAAGTCTACTGCTGCTGGGCCTGTGTGTGTGTGTGTGTGTGTGTGCATGTGGCTTGTGTGTGTCCATGCATGTGTATGCATGTATGCATGTGGATTGTGTGTGTGTCCATGCATGTGCATGCATGTGTGCATGTGGATTGTGTGTGTGTGTGTCAGTGTTGGAGTTGGTGATGAAAATTGAAAACTCAGTTAGTGCCAGATTATTAGGAGTTGTCACTTTTTGCCTATCACTTTTTGTAAATATACAACCATTTTGTTGGGTTGAGAGCACAACAATAAGCAGACTTACTCTCATATCTATAATAATAAAAGCATAATATGCTAATTAGACTGGACAGCCAAATGACCTTCAAGACGTCCTTCTGGATGACCTTCCAGATGAAGCCGGGGCTGCGAGGACTGAGCCCCTTGCACAAATTCTGTGCATCGGGCCTCTAGTCAAGTAATAATTATACATTTGTTAATCACTGGACCTGGAATGTTTGTAAACTTTTTCTTAAACAAATGTACTAGGCTATAAGGAATCTCATGTTTCTTAGTCTGTGCCAGATGTTAGGATGTCAGCCAAACAGGAAAACAGAAGATCCTATTGATTCCTCAGTTCCAAAATGAGAATATTAACACTATTTCCTAGAATGCTAGGGAGGATTGGCTGAAATAAATGCTAACCCCTTTCAGAGCGCCTGCTGTGTGACTAATGGGCCATTCAAGGTAGTTATTAATAATTCTCTTATAAAACAAAATTACATTGCAGCCGCATTACCTGTCACAATCAAAACTAGTAGTCAATCAATAAAGTTCATAAAAGCAAGAAATTATCCAAATGATACATATAGATGTATCATTTTGTAATATTTTTTAACTGAATGTATTATTTTTTAACTGAAACAGATCAATTGTTGATTCCTCTGCAAATTGTTTTCTTTTTTATTGAATTTATTGAGAAATCGAATACACAAAATAAACTAACAAACAAAATAGAAACAGACTCACAGATAGAGGACAGACTGACAGCTGTGAGAGGGAAAGCAGGTTGCAGGGCTGGGTAAAAAAGATTAAGGGATTAAGAAAAAAACCCTCATAGATATAAACAACAGCATGATAATTACCAGAAGGGAAGGGGATGGGGAAGGTAGAAGGGTATAGAGGGGATAAATGTGATGGAAGGAATCTTTGTTAAACTTTAGATATAGGGATACTTTCGAATGCTAGAATTCTCTACCACCTGTGTTGCATAAGCCACACCCTCAGTATTTCCAGTTCAGTTTCTTTAAGGTAAGAATTTAAGAACACAATGCCTTCCCAATGCAGAATCTATCTAGATTTTAATGACACTGGGTGACCTGCCCATAGTTAATTGGATCTCCCAGGACAGTTTGCCTTTATTGACATTTTCAAAAGTTCTCAAGTTATTTTTCAGAGAAACATAGGCGGGGGGGGGGGGGGGGGGGGTTGGGGGAATAAATTTTCTTCTCACAGTGCTATTTTATTGATGTTCAAATGTTTAACTAAATTACAGTGAGCTACACCTATTGCAAAGGGGATGCCCTACTTGGGAATTAACACAGCTGACTCTCAATTGGAGAAGCAGCCAGGAGTGGGCCTCCACCATCATCCAACATCTACAGTGGAGTGGCCAACGGCCACTCTGCCTTTGGGTCTGGGGCTCAGACTGTGGTCCCTCAGCAGCAGAAGGGGAATCACTGGGAGCTTATTAAAAATGCGGGGTCTGGGACTCCATCCCAGCCCTGCCAAAGCACACCTGCACTCTAGCAGAATCCCCATGTCAGTTTCATGCACTCACCTTTTTAGCAGCAAGACTTCAGACCAGTTCTCAACCCTGTACCTAAAGTCTCCTGCGGTGGGGGGGGGAGGGTGCTCTTAAAACCCCTGGAGGCTGCTCTACAGATCAGTTACCTCAAAACTGGTGGGAGTGAAAACGTCACATACTTAAAAAACACAAAACAACAAAACAAAACCTTACCAGGTGACTCCACCCTGCCGCTAAAGTTAACTGATAGCATTATCAGAGTTGAGCTGGTTAAACAGATCCCTGAACCCTAACCTCAGAGTTTCAGAGCCTGCAGATCTAGTGTGTGGAGCCCAGCGATGTTCATGCTGTTGGTCCCAGAGCTCACTTTGAGAACTGCTGTTCTGAAGGGCAAGAGTTCACCTGAATCTGATGAGATTGGGTTAACATTAGTGACATGGCTCAGTAGGGTTATTGACGACAGGGTCAGCAGTGGTATGCTTTTGAAGTTAGGGTTCCCTCCAGTCAGATGCACTAGATGCACTTAGTGT
This sequence comes from Murina feae, assembly GCA_004026665.1. NCBI lineage: Eukaryota > Metazoa > Chordata > Mammalia > Chiroptera > Vespertilionidae > Murina > Murina feae. The sequence goes on from PVJC01001201.1 coordinate 35,743, forward strand.
TTTTAAAGGGGACACCCTTTAAAAGGAAATGCACAGCATGTTGAGCACAATTGCATTGAACAAATTCCTGTGTGAACAATATACCTTCGACCAAATGGTCTCATTTTCTGAGCTGACATTGCTAACACGACTGAAGCTTAATTGTTTCCACAGATTTCTGAAAAGTTAAACTTTGTCCAGTTGAAGAACAGTCGCCCACATGTTTATGTGGCTGGCATATGCCTTCTTCCTGCTGTGGGTGGTGTGGAAGTCTGATGGGGCCACGTGGCTGGAGTGCCCAATGGCATTGCTCAAAGGACTTTCAACAAATTGCCTGAAGCTGGATGTCAGTCTGCATTTTCACATCAAACAAATAAGTGACTTTTCGGGCCTGCCTCTTAATTTATCATTCAGCCTTATCATTCTGACAAGCCTTGTGAATATTTCTTTGGAACGTGACTCTAAGACATTTGTAGTAGCATGAATTGTCTGGGAAATAAGTGTTCTCTGATTTTTAGCAAAGTTTCAAAGAAATCCAGCAAGACAGTTTCAGGACAACCTACTCCTGCTTAGCATGAACTAATTTGATTTTACAGATAGGAAAACTAAGTGGCTGCAAGGGTTTAATCCTGTATTTCATACAGATGTGTCACATGATCACTCAGGAATTCTGCTTACCAGGTCCACACATTTGGAGAGGAAACCAGCTCAGCTACATTTAGCTGCACAGCAATAAGTTCCAACCTGAGCAAAGCAAGAAAAAATCTGGCGGGGACGAGTGCTCTCCTGGCTATGGTTGGAGAGATGATGGTTGGTAGCTGTCTGTTATGCACCTGAATCTGTCCAGGAGTTGTGGAGTGTGTCTAAATGCCATGTGGCATGACTAAAGGAATCCAAGGGACAGAATGCTTGCTTGGTCCTGATGATTGCAGCTGCCCTGAGCTGGGCAAGTCCAGGACTGAGAGGTGCAGATAACATCAGAGAAGAGCAGGCTCTCTCTGCAGCTATTGCTATACCTCGCCGCTCCAGGCACAGCAGGTGAGAAGCTGGGAGATCAGGATGGAAGTAGAAGAGTTGCTTGGCACCCTAACCAGTTTGGCTCAGTGGATAGAGCATCGTCCTGTGGACTGAAAGGTCCCAGGTTTAATTCCAGCAAGGGCATATACCTTGGTTGCGGGCACATCCCCAGTAGGAGGTGTGCAGGAGGCAGCTGATCGATATTTCTCTCTCATCAATGTTTCCAACTCTCTATCCCTCTCCCTTCCTCTCTGTAAAAAAATCAATAAAAAAATATTTATAAAAGAAAAAAAAGAGTTGCTTGGTCAGACACACACAAATTCCCTGCAGCGAACAGGCTTGGCAGAAGTAGAATCTGAGAGTATGGGATGTCTGTGCAGGACACATAAGTGTAAGGAAAGTAATCCCTGGGTGGGTTGGCATCCCAGAGGGACAGTCTGCTACACTGTCATGCTCATTTGGAGCAGATGATAGAAACCCTTAAGATATGGCACAGAACATTCTCTGAAGAAAGAGGCAACCCTAAGCATCAGAGCATCATAACTTTAGTGACCTTCCATTCTAGAAAAAAGGATTCCAGAAATACATTTTCTGACTGTGACTTTTCCTAAATTGTGTGAGAGAGAGAGAGAGAGAGAGAGAGAGAGAGAGAGAGAGAGAGAGAGAAAGTAAATCTGAAATACCCACTGGGGAAAAACAGAGAGGTAATTATGTCATTGTCCTGCCTTTCTAAATTAATTGTCAGGACCTCGCAGTCCCCTACTTCTACCCACCAAGCACCCAATTATCTCCTCTGCTCTCTGGGGTCTGAGCTGCTCTGTTCTGTGAGTTCAATTCTGTATCAGCAGGGAACAGTGAGGAGCTTTCCTGACAGCGAGGCCACTTGTTCTCAGGATAAAAATATCTCTGCAGCAAGGTGCTCAAGCCTGCCTTCCAGACTCGCAGCAAAGCCTCGACTGTTCAAAGGGATGCTTGGTCTTCTGATGGCTTCTGCAGGAAGACTGTCTGTCTTGAGTGCCTGCATTTATGCTTCTGAGATGCCTGCCCAGCTATTCAGCTCACTGACTCCCTGGTTATGACGCCCTCCCTGCCTGCCCCCTCCCTCCATTGCTGACTGCGCCAATGCTGTATTTTGAAGTATCCTCTAATCAAGTCACCAAATATTCTTTTTATTCTGATCTGGCTCCGGGCTGTGTAATGTGGCTCCCAGGGAGCAGAGGACCAATACTGATATTGCCTGAACTCTGAAGCCTACCCACCAGGATTCAAACCCAGCTCTGCCACTTCCCTGCTGGGAAACCTTGGACAGGTTAGATAAACCTCTCTGTGTCTCAGTTTCCTCATCTGTAAAGTGGGCTAATGGTATAACTTATCGTACAGTGTTCTGATGAAGGTAAGGTGGTTAGTATCTATAAAAGGTTTACAGTGACAGCACACAGCAAACAATATGTAAATAATAAGCCCATTCAAATCCTTTCCCTGACATTGACCTCCTTCTCTAATGCTACAGACTGCATGCTTGCATTCTCCAAACCCATATGTTGAAAATCATTCTCCAATATTTGAAGGTAGGGTCTCTGGGAGATGATTAGGTCTTGAGGGTAGAGCCATCATGAATGAGTTTAGTTCCCTCACAAAAGAGACTCCAAAGAACTCCCTTACCCTTTTGCCATGTGGAGACACAGCGGTGACTAAGAACTAGGAAACAGGTTCTGACCAGACACTGAATCCGCTGGCATCTTGGTCATAGACTTTGCAGCCTCCAGAATTGTGAGAAATAAGTTTCAGTTTGTTTATAAGTAACCCAGTCTATGGTATATTTGTTATAGCAGCCCAAACAGAACAAGACACCTGCCTTTCTCTTATCCTGGACTTTCATTCTCATTTTTTAGTCTTTCCATTTCATTATCATCAACTACACACATCAGTTACAATTCAAGCCCTTCTGAAATTTTCAGTTCTGGGAAATCTTCAATATCCTTATTCAAGCACTTTCTCCCTGGAATTCTGAGCCCTGGTTAAGAGAACATTCTTTCCTAGCACTCTAAGCATATTAGAGTAAGGACTTAAAAATGCTGCTTTAGGAAAGCTGTTCAGAGACAAGACCCAGAGAAGCCCATAGGGTTAGCCATTGATGATAACAGAAGACTGCATTTGTCCTAGATAAAGTCACTTTCAACCCTAAAACTATTGCCTCCAAAACTATTTTTTTAATCAGTGCCTTCAAACATTTGATTTAAAAAAAGTTTGAACTAAAGGAAGCAAATTCTAACTTATTCTGTGGATAAAGCCAGGTCAGTTGAATGATCTCTCTATATCCAATAAATAATGTAATCTGTACCTATTTATAAAGGACAGGTATAAGATGGCTCAGTGGGTTTGAGAGTTAAAGAGACCTTCATCTCAAGGTCATTAGTCTGAAGTCATCCCACTTTAAATGGAAGCCTGTAAATCTAGTCTTCATTTGAGCCAAATATGTATTTTTGATCATTAGTACTTAAAAGAGATGAGTGGATTAAAAAAAGATGTGGTACATATATAAAGGCTAGTAAAAATATACCCATTCAATTACTCATTGAACACCAGACTAATGCAAATTATCCTGAGTGTCCATGTTTATCTATTCCACAAATAAAGCTTCTGTGAGAAAGAGGAAAATAGAAAATAGATAAAAGAGAAATCAAAACTATAGAAACCGTTTCAAAGATTAGGGGGAGAAAGGAAGAGAGAAATGAGTAGATGGAACCCAGAGAATTTTTAGGGCAGTGAAACTACAATGCTGGATACAAGCCATTATATAATTGTTCAAACCCATAGAACGTACAACATACCAAGAGTGAACCCTAATCAAAATATGAGCTTTGGATGACAATGATGTATTGGTGTAGGATCTTCAGTTGTAACAAAAGCGCCTCTCTAGTGGGGGGTGTTGATAATGAGAGAGGCTGTGCATATGTAGTGGCAAGGGGTATATTGGAAATCTTTGTACCTCCTCTTCAATTGTGTTGTGAGCCTAAAACTGCTCTAAAATATAAAGGCTCTTAAAAGAGAGGGGGGGGAGAGGGGGGGGACAGACAAAAGCAAAAAGCATTGTCTAAAAAGGGAAAGGATGATACTTTTATTCAGCTCCATCCAGAACAAGTAGAGATGCCTCTTCTCTAAAGTTGAATGGGAGAATGATGATGGAGGAAGATAAAGGAGACCCTAGAAGTTATCACTAGGAGGGTATTAAGGGGCCAGGATATGATCTGCTAGACAACAACCCTGGCTCACCCATCTCTACATTTGTGTGGGGAAGCATGAGACTTGGTTGGAAAGTTTGTAAAGTGTACATTCTGATAAAAGAGAAGTGTGAGGAAGGCCACCCACCCTATTTATTGAGATTCTAACTTAGGGGAGTGCTGAAGGCAGGCCCTTAATTGTCCCTTGACCTTTCCAAACAAGTCTGTACACATGTAGACCCCTGAATATTTACTGGAATCCTTACGCTTAATCTTTTGGGTAATTTGTAATGTCCTTGCTTAAAGGACATTACAAATGCACATGTCCTCCCAAGATTACTTATCCTGCTGATTGTATCTAAAAGATAAACGTTATCTCAAACTGCAGCTACAATAAAAGCCTAATGAGGCAGACAATCTAGACTGTCCGGTTCCTTTAACCAGGCAGTCCCTTAGCCTTCTCTTTCATAGCAAATGTTGTGTGGGAATAATCCATTCATCTGTTGCTCAGGATCTGCTTATCAGCCCTGGCACATTTGTACAAGGACTGTACCAGAGAATCTCTCCCAGCTTTGGAAGACTATGAGACCCCACAGAGAACAGGAGAAAGTTGCCAGCATGACAAGAATATGCATGTCAATAAGTAAAAGGGCATAGATGCCCTTAATAATTAAATCAGTCTTGCCATATTATGAGATCCTATCAGTTATGCAGGTTAGCTTGCAACACTATTTGAACTTTGGTTCAATCGTGTGAGATCTGTCATCATAAGTAATTGGGATCCTTTCCAAAATTTTGACAAGCATTGTCTCTACCGTTAACTTGATGCTTGTAGTATATTACTCAAGGTTGATTTATGTGTTGTTCCCTTTAATGTACAGTTAGCTTGTCTTTCTTGCTAAATTGAAGGCTGTTGATAGATTTAGCTAAGCAGAATAAGCAAACCTTAGATTCTGCCAGTGAGCTGTCACTTCTCTTTGCCTAACAAAATCATCACAGAAAGTTTTCAAATTTAGAATGACTCATGTATATATCCTAATGGTTTTGTTTTGCCTATTTAGAAAACATCATAGGTAACCTTGACTTTTGTATTCTGAGTATCACCTTTCAAATATGATTTAGGCACAGCCAGTGTGATTCAGTTGGTGGAGGGTTGTTCCATCAACCAAAAGGTCATTTGTTCGGTTCCTGGTCAGGGCATATGCCTGGGTTACGGGCTTGATCCCTAGTATGGGGTATGCAAGAGGTAGTGCTCTCTCTCTCCCTCTCCCTTCCTTTTTCTGAAATCAATAAAAATGTATTTATAGAAAAGATTTAGAATAGTCCCAAAGAACTTTCCACCTTGGTCAAGAACTTATTATTCTTTCATACTTTCTAATGTGTATATTTGTTCAATGTTTAAGATATAAATAGAGAGATAGATCAGTCATGCAATTAAACATATTAAGACTTGATGTATAGCAGCAGACAAGTGATGTCCTTTTCCTCTGGTTGCTTAAAAGGTTCCCATCCATTTTCTCTGCTATCTGAGAGGGAAGAATTAAGTTGAGAAGAGTCTTAGATAGTGGCAGTCAGTAAAGATCAGACAAACCTGAAATCAAACAAAACCTGATAGATGGAAACTTGGGTGGCTGGTAAAAATCTAGTCAAATAGCTAGATATGTACGTCCAACTGCAAAGGTTAATAGTTAAACACATTCATTACATTACTGTCATAAGTCATGCCTTTACAGTAAAATCTCAAACAGCACTGAAAAATTCAAATGCAGCTGTTATTGCCTAAATGACTAAATGCCCTTAATAAAAATATCAGATAGTTCAAACCCAATTAATTCAGAACTCATTTTTCTGGTCCCTTGCATTTCAAATTAAGAAAGTTTTTACTCTACCTGACTGGTAAATGTTTTCTATCACATTCTATTTGCATCTAATTATTTCTCAAGGCAGCAAATTTAAGTGGTCTATAGAGCATGGGTTAGTACAGGCTTTCTCTGCAGGTGAAGACTCCAGCATTGTCAGACCTCACCTGCATTAGTAGTGCATAGGATTTGTGTCACATGGTTAACACATTTCACTACAAAAGTTATATAATTGAGAGAATAATAAGAGAAAATAATATCATGCCATGTGACTATATGAGTATATGTGTGTGGAACACCAACTAATCCCATTTGTACTGAATATTTGCTAGGCCCTATAGCCTAAGCTAAATGTGTAGAAGGCTCACAATGATCCCTCCCACATGAGCTCAGAATGTGTGTACATATAAATATACTCAATTTGTGGAAGAACAACAATAACACACACACAATGCTAGACGTGCATAGTGAAAATTCTATTGTACAATTATTGAAGACAGGAGGTTTTTATTCATTATCTACCCTGATCTCTATAACAACTCTCTAAGCACAATATCAAAATGTAAACACTTGTTAAAGAAATAAAGTCATGGTTAAAATTTTTAAATGCTAATTAAAGGGTAAACATCAAAAAGGCTATAAGGATTTCCAGAACAGATATGCTGTTGCCTGTGGGGATATTCATGAAAGAGGGAAAACTTGAACTGATTCTTGAGACATAATTAGAGTCTAAGGAATTCAGCAGTAATCCATGTAATTCACCCTAGGTTCCCACTACCTATTAGATACTGTGTTAAACCCTTTTGGAAGTGAAAATATGAATTATGCCAGACTCTTGTCCCCTGTAACCTTCTAATTTAGAACAAGGCATACAACATAAATAATAAAACATGTTAGAAACTACTGAAATGGTGATAACATCCAGTAAAATGGAAAGTCAGAAAAAAGGTTCATGGAGTCTATGTTGGAGGAGGTCATTCAGTTGAGTTAGTGGATTAATAGGAACTAAAAATACAATGACAAGGAAGATGGATGGGAAGAAAATGTCATTGTAGATGAAAAGAGAACTGCTTCTTGATAAAAACAGGAGTTTCTAAATTTTACAACATTAACCGATGAGTGAAGTGTCTAGTGGGTTGAATTTCAAATGTGTTTATCGAGTCTGTGACTTATTTATCCAATGGATATCCATTGAACTCTCATTATCAGGAACATAGTAACCAATAAGACCAGATTAAGTTCCTGAGGAAATGGAGATATTCAAAAACAAAAACAATGTCAAATAGTCAGAAGTCTTTAAAGAAGATTAAATAGAGTAAATTTTTGCATCTTCTTCCATGGACCTTGCCCGGAAGCCATGTTAAAAAAAAACCCTGGACTAGAGCCTCAAGCTTATAAAAGGGAGTAAGAAGACATGGAGCTTGAATAGAAGGATGTAGCCTGAATGTGAAGGTTCTTAAATGTCAAATTTATTATTTTGATTAACTCATGGGGAGCCACTTATGAACAAGAACATGAAAATAATCAAAGCTGTCTTTTATTACCTTACTACTCAATCCCTGTGGCCCAAGGATTGGTTCTGGCCCACGAACTGTGTTATGGGTTCAAGATGCAATACTGCCCTGAAATCTAGACATTGAAGCAATGGATTCATCTCATTGAATAGATTATAGACCAATTTGCATGTTGTCAAAACCAAGTATTGAGTTGTATGTTGTGCAAGCTTCATACAAGTCATGCACAGTAAAGCCGCAAATAAATAGGCTGATGCTGTATTGGAAATCAAACACACACAAAATAGTTCTTTACCACAGAAAGTTTTAGGAGCATTGCTTTATAATAATGGCTGCTATTATTTATTGTTTAGTATGTGTCAAGAACTGTTGTGAGAGTTCTCATGCATTATCCCATTCCATCCTCGTGGTAAAGTTATGAGGTAGGTACTATTATTATCCCCATTATGAAGGCAAGAAACTCTTAAGATTACACAGAGCCACATAGTGGGGCAGGGTAAGAGTCAGTACTGGAATGAAGACCCTTTAACTGCACTCTTCACCATTACATTTCACTGTCCCCACGTCTCGATCTCACTCTAGCCTGAGTTGCTTCATGTGAGTGTCCATTAATTTTTCATCTTTGTTCACTTAGCGCTGGAACTCTACTACAGGTTTGATAAATGTGGGTTGAATGTGTGGAAGGGAAAAAAATATGTAGAATGGGATGGGAAGAAAACGCTGGAAGAGAAGAAAACATTCTTTAAAAGTCAATGGTACCATCAAGAAACTGAGGATAAGTACTGAGTGGTGCTGATGGAATAGGGAGGAAAAGGACTTACTAGTATGAGAAAATGGTGCCAAGGAAGAACCCACAGGACTTGGTGATATATTGAATACAAAAATCAAGGAAAGAGAAATCAATGTTAGGAGCTGAGCAACTGAAAAGAGTGAAGCATAAGAGGGCAGCTGTTAGGAGAGGTCTGTGGAACACCTGGGGAAAGATGTCCAAGCAGAAGGTGTCCAAATGGAAGGATAACATGTCCAAGGAACAATGCTTTATTTCAAGTGCACTGACTTAAATAGGGCAAAGAACTTATGCAATGTTAGCTGAATTTTCTTGGCAACATGGAATGAAGCGGAGAATAAGGAAAATTGTTCTGAAGCTATATTTCACTAAACTGAGAAAAATGTCATCAACTGGCCATTTCACAGAATAGGGCGTGGGGTGGACCAGATGAATATTACAAGGCTGAGCTAAACCTTTCCAATTTGTTGTTTGATTCCACCACCATGGTATCTGGAGTGAGTTACTCTGTACTGTAAGTGATACAGCCCTGCATCCATAAGCTTTGTTTTTAAATGGAGAAATCTCTTCCCCAGGCTCACAACTTTTCTGAGATTTAGCATCAGTGAATAGTCTTGGCTCCTTTTAGCATCAGCATGTGTCAGGTTGAGAGCCCAGGGTGGATGATTTTCCAGTATCCAGTGTCTATGTCAAAGATATAGACTTATCTATAAAATGAACAGTTATTTAATTATGTCATGTCCTATAAAAAGACTATATGGGATTTACCCAGCTTTCATTCTATTGTACCTGTAATTAAGATGACTTCTGAATTTTCTAAAATTAATCTATTATCCTACTTCATAGTATTTAACCTGCTGATCTTTTTATTCATTTAAAGTCTCCTTAAATTTAGCAGAATCTCATTTTCCTTCACAGGAGACTTGATGTGGCTCTTTTTCACTTTACTATATCATAAATCTTGGCAAGGACACTTAATGAAAAGGAACAGTCTGTGAAAGGAACCCTGGCTCAGAGACCCCAAGGAAGATGAAACAAGCTGACACAAGCCTGGCCCCTGTCTCCAGGGAAATTTAGCTCAACCCTCTAAGGCTTAGAAAATAAAAATACTGCCTAAGTTAGTAGAACCCTTTATTTGTAGAGGGAATTTTCTCTGCAAGGATAATACAAGTTTTAAAAGCTGGAGGGTCAGAGTAGGAAAACTAGAGTGGCCACGATATCAGACTATTACAAAGAATTGTTATAGTTCATTAGCCGGTGTGCTGGGGCAAGACAGCAGTGGAGAGGCACAGGTTGGCTTCTACCAGGGCCAATACTAAATTCCTGTCCCTGCATGGTACCCCACTGAGATGGGGAAACCCAACATTCTGGTTTCTCTGCTAACTACTTTTGTGAGCTTAAGGGGTTCACTTCACCCTTGGTCTCCTTTGCTAATCTGTAAATCAAGAAATTTGTACTAAACTCTAGGAGACCTTTCATGTTTAATGTTTCATCCTCAGCTGCCTTCACCTCAACCACTACTTCAGGGTAGTTTGGAGGTGGAGATGCTGGGGGAGATGGGATAGGGAGTATGGGTGGGAAGAGTGAAATAGAGAAGGGGTAGGAAGGAGAGATGGGCAAAGCAGCATAAACAAAAAGAAAAACATAGTCTTCATTCCATGGTCTGGGTGTCTTCTGCTTTTCTCTTTTCTACCACTAACATCTCAGAAACAATTCAAATTATGTCACATTTTTAAATAAGCTTTTCAGAGGCCAAATAATGGATAGCACTTTTGAGTAAGGGGGAAAAATAGCCTAAGGGTGAGTTTTCTTTAAAATATTTCGTTATTTCTTTAAAAATAAAGTAATAAATGAGACTATGTAAAAAAGAGAAAAAATCAATTTGAAATTCACATGAGGGAATAGTTTCTGGAGGGTAATTATAAGCATGTAATGTTTTTCTAATATCTTATCCAACACACATATATATTCAAGCATTCAACAAATTTTATTGAGCACCTATAACAAAGACAGGCACAAATCTAGACACTAGCTATATGGTTACATATGTGCTCATGGATCCCACATGATAACACAAATCAAACCTCTGATTTTCTATTATTCATTTATAAAAATAAACACTTGCTTACACCCCATGCATTTGGATATGAGTGTCCTTAGTATGGAATAATTACTGAATTTAGGATTGATGAAATATCTGATGGGTTTCTGAAATAGAAAATAAGTTCAGACACTTGCACTCCTCAAAAAGTGTGTATTCTTCAGAACTGGATCAAGAATTCATCTAACACTTGATTTAGAAAGTCAGTCCCAGTGTCTGCCATCACCCCTCAAATTATAGGAATCATGTCTCGAAGAACAGTAACAAGAAGGGTACCCCTACTCCTTTCAGTTCCACAAATATTTTTAAGCACATTTTCTTTTTGGGGGCATTTTGAAGAAATACAAAGATAGGAGAGGCCACAAGTTTAATAGATTAGTAGAAGATGGCAAATTCACCAACAATTAAGTTATTGAAGGAATATGTTAAATTCTCTTGGAGTTGCATGAAATGCTATGAGAGAAATCCTATCTGATGGGCAAAACTTCAGGAAGTAAGTAGCATCTGCAAGCAGCTTTGAAGGATGTTTAGAAGTTCAAAGGGCAAAAGAAGATTTGTTAACTGGTTGGACCTATAGACATTTATTGAGCACTTACTCTAAAAAAGAAATGAATAGGATTTCCTTTCAATCTCATAACATCCTTGTGAAACATGTATGATATATTATCAACTCTCTATCAGTCAGAATTTTGCCAGAGAAACAAAAGGCTTTCAATATTTATAACCAAGGAAGTAGGAAGCAGAGGCAGCACAAATATTGGCCAAAGCAGGAAGGCAGTGAAGGACAAAGAGGGAAGGGGGGAGATAGAAGCCTGGGGCAGTTAGAATCACAAAGCAGACTCTGCCACTCTAGAGAATGCACCTGAGAAAGAGAGAGACAGAGTTAGCCTTCTGCTTTTCCTTACCCCCACCCCACCCTCTTACCCCTGCCAGTGCCTCCCTGCAGCCAAATTCAGTCAAAAGCCAGCTGACTTGACCACTTGGGAATCTGCCATTGGCAGGGTGAACTCTTCCAATACAAAGCAGAGTAAGGGGAAGGCAGAAATGAATATGAGGACAAAGGAACACAGGCCAGGGCTGACACAAACTCCCTTTACTGATGAGAAGTTTCAGTATAGATTGATGGAGGTGACCCAACTCATATCATTCAGTAAAATGGCGGAGCTGACATTTGGACCCAATCCTGATTCCAAGTCTGATCTTTTTCGAATGTCACAGTTGCCAGTTTCATGTATGCTCAGAGTACTCACAGACAGAGTTGCTTCAGTGAAGGAATCAAAGGCTACTCCAAAGAATCAAAATCCACATGTATTTCTGGGATACTTCATGGAGGAATGGAAGCCATGGCTTGGTGAACAAGAAAATACCCTTGAAACCTCCTAGTTCATGTTAGTGAAGAGAGAAGGAAACACATTCCTCTCCACAGCTCACCACATCCCTTCACATACCACTCTGCCTTGCTCACTGAGCAGAAAAAGGCAAATCTAGGTCATATGTGGGATATAAAACTGAAAGCAGCAAATGAGTAAACAAGAAAAACAAACACAAACTCATAGACACAGATAACAGTGCGGTGGTTACTAGAGGAAAGGGGGATGGAGAGGGTAGTAAAGAATAAAGGGGACCAAACATATGGTGATGGAAGAAGACTTGACTGTGGGTGGTGGGTACACAATGCAATATACATATGTTGCATTATAGAATTGTATAATCTTATTAATCAACTGGAGGCCGGGTGCACGAAATTTGTACACTGTCGGCGGAGGGGCAGTTCCTCAGTCCAGCCTGCACCTTCTCGCAGTCCGGGAGTCCTGGGGCGGGGGTGGGGGTGGGAGGAGGGGAAGGAGGATGTCCTAAGCCAGCAGTCGGACATTCTTAGCGCTGCCACAAAGGCGGGAGAGGTTTCCGCCACCACTGCTTCATTCACAAGCTGTGAGCCTGGCTTCTGTCTGAGTGGGGCTCCCCCTGTGGGAGCGCACTGACCACCCGGAGGCAGCTCCTGCATTGAGTGGGATCAGGCCAAAACAGGCTCTCTGACATCCCCCAAGGGGTCTCAGATTGTGAGAGGGAGCAGGCCAGGCCAAGGGACTCCACCTGTGCATGATCAGGGCCAGGGAGGGATGCAGGAGGTTGGCCAGCCAGGGAGGGAACTGGGAGAGCACCAGGGCATGTCTGGTTCATCTCACTCAGTCCCAATCAGCCAGACCCCAGCAGCAAGCTAACCTACTGGTTGGAGCGTCTGCCCCCTGGTGGTCAGTGCACATCATAGAGACTGGTCAACTGTCTGCCCCTCTGGTGATCAGTGCACATCATAGCAAGCAGTTGAGTGGCCTTATCATATCATTAGCATATTACACTTTGGTTGAACAGCCAATTGGACAACCGAACACTTAGCATATTAGGCTTTTATTATATAGGATGTCACCCCAATAAATTTAATTTAAAAAGAAAAAGGGAAATCTTGGTAAAAAGATTCAAAAAGAGGTAGTCAAGGCCCTTGGCTAGGACTAGTTGAAAATCTTAGTGGAGCCAAAATAGCATCCATCCTCTCTCTATCCAGAGACCACTAAGACCGGGCTACCTGAGGCTGCTAAACAGGTTGGTTGTATCTCCAAGGCCTTCTTTCCCACCTAGGCAAATAAAACAACAGTGTTTTATCGACATTTTGCTTACTGACACCTCTAGACAACCTGAGCTTGGTCTGTGGCTCTTCCAAGCATTATCCACGCAAGGGCAGGAGGAAAGGAGAAGCATCCTAATTTGCAGGTGAAGCCCACCAGGCACAGAGAGGTTAAATGACTTGCCCTGGGGTCCCACAGAGACCCAGCAAGGAGGAGAGAAAAGAGGGCTCACAATATCTCCAGCTCAGGGCTCTCTTCTGCCACTTCAAACAGCCTCATAGCAGGGGAAACAGCACTCCTATGGAGAGGCTTGACCAGGCAACTGCTCATTACAGCCTGGAGATCGAAGCTTATTAGCACTTCTCCCTAAGCACCTGCCCAACAGGAGGCAGTCAGGCCAGACCAGTGCACCGATGCTTATTAACCCTTTAATCGCTGGGCTTCACTCCACTTTCCCCTCTACAGATAAGAGGATGTTAGAGTAAGGAAAACCTTAAATATCCAACTTCCTACAGATGGGGAAAACCGTAGGCCAGGAAGATGAAAGCATGTGAATAATTGGTGGATTAACATTTGTATTCCCTCCTGGAACATATCAATGCCAGCAAAGTTTAACAAACTTTTCTGGTCAGGGGTTGGGGGGTGGAGGAGTGGACCCTGAATCCCTGAGTTGTAGTGTTTGCTGATTTCGTGGCAAACTCCCACAATGATTATTTCAACCAAGGCTCAGTCAGCTGCTTATAAAATTCCTAAACATTTAATAATTGGCTCAGATAAGCCAGTAAGAGCTACCCCAGCAGAATCCTTTTGCTATCGATGATGTTGCATTGGTAGTCCAGCACACTCCTGATTACTATATTCCCAAACCTCCCGATCCAATTTGCTATCGGTCCAAACTCACAGCCTCTCTCAAGTTCCAACCTAAACACTAAGCGCAATGCCTGGCACATGATTGGTACTCACTAACTATCTTTACAAAAAATCAAATGCATGGAATGCCACCTATATAAAGGAGTCCTTCCCAACCTCTACTGTTCTCTGTGACAGAATTAAATTTTGCCTCTTATGGCCTTACATAGCATTTCTTCATTCTCCTTTATGGAATTTTTTAACCCTTTTTATCTACATTATTCAACACTTCCATTTTTGGTATATTGTTCATCTCCTGAGCTAGATGCTAAACTCATTGAGGATAGGAATCATGTCTTGTTATACCTTTGTATCCCTGAAGGATCCTTGCCGGTGCCTTGTGCAAAATCAGCACTCAATAAAAGCTGAATGAATGAATTCGGATGAACCAAGGTTTGCCCTGGGCTGCTTATGGATCGAAAAGAACTCAATGCTGCTCTGTCTAAAATGGGAAACTTTGAAATGTTAATGATTCAAGCTATGATGTGCCTACAGGAAAAAGGAATATAAGTTGCCCATCTTGATGAAATCACACTCCTCGCCAGAGCAAAGTAGCAGAAAGAACTTTTCTTTAATTAGGAAAAAGCAGCTCAGGGGGAGTTACTATATAGTGAGAGGCATGCTCTACTCCCTGCTCTGTGGTCTCTCATTAGATGATTCTACGAGTTCCACTCCCTTGGCTACTATACTTTATTGAGTCTGCTGATAAGATGGCATGACAGCAAGAGGTGGTGGGGGTTTAGAGCAGGCATTGCCCACAATACAGTTCCAATGCTTCTGGCTAGAGAGCAGAGACCAGGGTTCTGATTAGAATAGACTGGTGAAAGTTCAGTTTCCTAAACTAATAGTAAATGTATTGTAAATACTTTTGTACTAACATTTTCAGAATTATTGTATTCATTGCACAGTATGGGTTTTTTTCATATTTTGGACATTATTCTTTACACAAAGAGAAGTAAAAGAATGTTGGTTTGTTAAAGGATTGAAATATTGAGTGGTTAAAAGTTAAGTGTTTATAGATAAATAAACCATTACAATATGGATATTATCAAATGGGTTCAGTTTTCCTCCAGACATTCAAATAAATTATCTAATGTTCAAAATAGAACCTAATGGTTAAAATTATATTCTCCCCTCCTTGTTTTCATTTACACTCTACTGTGTGATTTTTTTTCTTATCAAATTCTCTTCTTTAGAAATCATAGAATATAGTATTTTATTTTTGCTCATATTTTTAATATTGTTTCTCTTCCAATCACAAAATACAATATAAAGCCTCCATGTAATCTCCGTGCTTAATGTTATTTCAAATTCTCTGGAAGAGGCACTATAATACCTGTCTTTCACTTTTGGAACAAGAATAGTAATGCATATCTCAGAGCTGAGTTTTCCTGTACAAAGTCGGGCCAATACGGTAGGTACATTGTCTAGACAGTCATTTACCAATGCCTTGATAAGTTGTTTAAGGCCACCTGGTGCCAGATGCCAGACCTGCTATTTGTATTGTTCTCTATATGCTGTGATGTTAAAGTCATAAGTCCAGCATTCCCTACAATTATACACTGAGGGGCCAGATTATTATGACCACCCGATCAGTACTTCCTTGGGCCACCGTTTGCCTTCAACACTGTGGCGATTCTTCTTGGCATTGACTCCACGAGATGTTGAAAAGTGATGAGAGAAATCTGACACCATGCCTGATGAACAACACTGTCCAGTTCTGTGAGATTTGATGGTTGTGGAACCAGCTGCCTGATGGCTCTTTTAACTTCGCCCCACAAATGCTCAATGGATTGAGATCTGGTGATTGTGGGGGCCACCTAAGCAAGGTAAAGTCTCCCTCATGTTCTTGAAACCACTCCTGCACAATATGAGCACCACGACATGGTGCATCGTCTTGTTGGAAGAAGCCATCTCCATTGGGATACGCCATCAACACGATAGGATACTTAGGTATGTTGTGCTATTCAGATGTTTATAATGATCTGGCCCTCTAGCAACTTCAACGCAAAATTATAGCTAATTTGCCTACAAACGTCAGGTGGTCATAATAATCTGGCCACTCAGTGTATATTTATCAGACACAAATTCATTGATGTCTGGTTTTAAATCTAACGAGGTAGATGCCTCACTAAGGGTAACATTGTGAACAGTAGGGCTAGTTGCTGACATTTCGATGGCCTGCGTTAAGTTGTTGGGACAGTTTATCCACAGCATCTTTGTCACATCCTTGAAATAAGATGACAAAAATGGGCTGTTGTGGACCTTCGTGACCTGGCAAAATGCATGGGTAGATTTATTTCCATCAAACACTCATCAGTTGATAATACCACAGCTGCAGCATCTTTCCACTTTAAGATCTGTAATACGATAGGCTATATATAAGTTAGACTACTGTTAGTGGTGTCACTTATAAAGCTGGAAATCGTAAGTTTCATACAAGATTTAAATGGCTCCACAAAGGCAAGCCAACTACCAAAGACTGGATGAAGCTAAGCTCAAGTTCACCAAGTCTGATCCCACAGAAATCTTCGGTGTGGGTAAAGCTCACTCATTTGATTATCTCTTGCACTTACATATGCTTTTCTGTAATTGTCATAATTTCTAAGCAGAGCAAACAGATCTTAATGGCCCTTATACTGATGTCCTTGAAATCTGTACCATATTTCCATGCTCTTGCTGTGATTGCCCACGTGTCTGCTGCTGCAGAAGCTACATAGACAGTTAAGTCTATGAGCGAAGATACAGAATGAAGATCCTATAATACAGCATGGAGGATGTGAGGCAATCAGTATTGCTTATGATTCTTAATGTTCTCTTGTGATGCTCAAGCTTCGTAAGTGACTCAAGGCAAAATTGTACATCAGTACATAGTAATGGAGATTTAAGTATTTGATCAGTCCTACTGGTGTGTGTGATCACTCATAATCTAGTGGCCTTCCTTATCCATGCTCTTGGCTGTCTGAGACAGGCACAGTAGAACCCTGTTGTTAATAAAATGAATTTTGGTGGTGGATTTTTTGGTTGGTGTGAGTGCAGCCTTGTCATGATCGCGGGGTCTAGGGTTCAGGCTTTTTGGTAGAGTAGGGCTCTTCTTGGGAGGCTTTCTCCATTGGTTTGGTTGCACTAGTTCTACAACATAACAGATCTTAAGTCTAAGACTCTGAACACGTAGAAGAGAATTGTGACTAATAGAGCATAATTGAGCCCACAACTTAGTTCTCTTCTGTGATCTGCATATAGGGAGCCTACCCACCAATGCAGTACTTATGCAAGGAGGGGACTAGAGGCCAACTGAGTAGCCAGCCTCTCAGTCATGGGAAGGTGTGTATTTAAGCATCTTGCCAATTATTTTTCCTGCCCCTAGGTACTAGTGTCTGAACTTGATCACATTATAACCAATTGCTATCTGCAAAATGCAAATCCAAATCATGTTCTCTAATTAATAGATTGTGTTCTATCCAATTTGCATTGTAAATTGTAGGAGCAATGACCGTAATTGCCTTCCTTTGTAGCTAGGCTTACTAGAGACCTGTTTTAAAAAGGCACTCTGTGTGAGGACAAGCTTTGACACACTTCCAGCACGGTAACCTTAACCTTTGACTGCCTCTCCTCTGTTTGGAGTTAACAGATCCTGAGTCTTAAGTTAAACTCTATATAACCAAAGGTCTGTCTTCTCAGTATTGGGCAAGTAAACACAGAGCAGTAGGGAATTACTAGGAATTACTACGCTTGGATGCTCTAACTTCCCTTCCTAAGACCTGGGTTGAATTTGAAAAGAGGATTTGGCCAGCTGGTGTAGCTCAGTGACTGAGTATTGACCTATGAACCAGGAGGTCCTGGTTCAATTCCCAGTCAGGGCACATGTCTGCAACACAGTGAGGGCATATAGGAGGCTGCCAATCAATGATACTCTCCAATAATAATGTTTCTATCTCTCTACCTCTCCATTCCTCCCTGAAATCAATAAAAAATATTTTTTTAAAAGATTTGGTCCTGTCTTATAATAAGGCATGCATCTGACTCAAAATTCTTTCTGCTGGAGAGAAGATGACAGTAGGTGAGTGTGGTAGGGAGACAGGAGCTTCTCACTCACATGCTACTCCACATCTAGCCTCCAGCTACTCATCCAAATCACTACTTAAGTGTAGCTACCAGTTTATAGCTCCCATGGCCTTGGCTCAACACTAATTCTCTGGATTTACCTGCCTCTCTAGACTTCTACCTGACCGTTTGCCCCAAGACCTCACTTCTCCGATGAGTCCAAAAAGACTCATTGAGTGTTAGTTGGTCCAGATTTTCCTTGTTGCAAGGATGAAAATGGCAACTTCTGACTTCTTAACATGTTGCAGCCGAAACGCGTTTTTTTTTTCCAGAAGGACACAGATTTTCATTCTGAATATATTTTCTTTTTTATTGAATTTATTAGTGTGATACTGGTTAACAAAGTTATATGGATTTCAGGTGTACAGTTCTTTAATACATCACCTGTATACTGTATTGTTTGTTCGCACCCCCCCCCCAGTCAAGTTTTCTGGCATCAGAATGGCCATCATCAATAAATCAACAAACAACAAGTATTGGCAAGGACGTGGAGAAAAGAAAACCCTCATGCACTATTGGTGGGAATGCAGATTGGTGCAGCCACTGTGGAAAACATGATGGAGTTACCTCCAAAAATTAAAAATGGAACTGCCTTATGACAAAGTGATTTCACTTTGGGGAATATAACTGAAGAAACACAAAACATTGATAAGCATTTCAATAAGCAATCTGACATATTTTATCATCTTCTATGCTGCTGATATCTTGGCCTTCTTTGCCAAATGAAGAAATATCATAGTACTTGGCTTCGTGTTAAGAATATTGTGTTTAGCCCTAACTGATTTGGTCAGTGGATAGAGCGTCGGCCTGAACCATTAGTGCTTGCCTAGGGTTGGGAGGCTGAGGAGATTGAGAGTAATGACAGGGGTATGGGTTTGTTTGCTTTTTTTTGGGGGGGGGAGGGTAATGAAACTGTTCTAAGTTGATTGTGATAACAGATGAACAACTCTGTGAATAGACCAAAAGTCATTGAATCACACACTTTAAATGAGTGAGTCGCATGGTTTGTGAATTATATCTCAATAAGGCTGTTAAAAAACAAATTAGTGGAATATAAAGAACATCATCAACTGATAAACAAAAATAGATAGAGATAAAGAAGCATCGAATGCAACTGAAGGACTTATATGCATACATATAAGCATAATCAATGGACACAAGACACTGGGGGGTAGGGGAAGACGGGGGAAGGTCAAGGGGAAAAAATGGAAACTTATTTAACCCTCTTTGTAATACTTAAAGTAATAAAACAAAATTTTTAAAAAAGAAGCATCGAACAGACTGTCAAACTTCAGTGGGAAGGCAGGGGAGGGTTGGGAATGGGGTAAGAGATCAACCAAAGGACTCGTATGCACACATATAAGCACAACCAACGGACACAAACACTGGTAGCAGAGGATGCCGAGAGGAAGAAGGGCGAAGGAGGTCAATGGTAGAAAAAGGAGACATATGTACTACTACTTGTAATGCTTTAAACAACAACAAAAATAAATTAAAAGTGTGGTGACTGAGCTGGGGGAAAGTGCGCTTTTGACAATGGTGAAAGTCAAATGGAGAGAGAGGGTCAGGAAAAGCTTCATGTATGCAACCAGCTACTTTGCCTACAGAGGACCTCACATTAATTTTCACTCTAAGGGTGAGACTGATTCCTTCTAACATTTTAGGGCTCGTTTTCCTCCATATGTACAACTGTAAATGGGGATGAAATATAAATAAGTCAGGATGCATGTAAATCATGATAAAAACTCCTTTAGTGCAGAGTCTAATTTAATCAATATGCAAAACAAGGACCTCTTAGTCAAAGAAAAACAATAATATCTCAGGGAAAAGAAAACATCTCCTGGCAGGCCCATGGCAATCACATCTCTTTTGCCAGAATGTATTTTCCTTCTCCAGATAGGTCTCTCAAATAACTCTCAAATATTCCATTAATAGCATTTCCTTTTATGCATCTCTTTGTAGTTCAGTCATTGTTACTCATACAGTGCTAACAGGAGCCTGCCTTTTCTTTACACCAGACTTCTGTATATTATTACAGCATGAGACAAAGAACAACATGTCCACAGGTCTGACAATGTCTAGTCATTTTTGCAGATAAGTCTGCCATTGTTAGTTTTGTTTCTTTCATAAACAAAATGTCTGCAGAGTTACTACAAAGAATAATGCTTCCTGTCTCTCAGCTTGAAAAATGTAAAACTCCTAGTGTTTATTAGAAACCTCCAAAAGTTCATCTTATATTTAGTAAAAATTTTAAAACCTTCCATTAAGGTCTTTGGGGCTTTCCTGCTCTTATTATAAAACTGTCGTGTTCTTATTATGAAAATCTATGAAACTTAAAGACAAAGAACCATAATTTTGATTGACATGCAATTGGAAAGTCTATTTTGATCTCTTTCATTCTCAGTTTGCTCTGCTCTTCTGTCCAAGTTAGTACATAAATCTATCCTGACCTCTTCAAACCTCCTCTTCTTGTGTAATAAATACATGCAAATTCTGCCTGATGATGAGGATACAGTTGGCCAATGGATGCATTGTGCTGTTTACTGATACTGTCCAAGTATGATCTGAAGTTGTAAATATCAAATAGTCCCACCATGTACTGATGACATTTGAATATCCTCCAACAAATGATACTCAAATTCCTCAACCAAAGAGAAGCAGTCAATTTCCTTTCCATACAGCAGTCTCTGATTTAAAATGCTTTATGAATAATTAAAATTTTTCCTGATCTATTATCTTAGAGTAATATAGACAGATGGCCTGCATATTCTTTATGTTTCTTAAGCTTATCTCACTAAGTCCTCACAAAAGCATAGTAAATTAGATAACATTGTGTCCACTTAACACATGTTGAAAATGAGACTCAAGTAGCTCAGCGATTTTTTCCAGGCTCCTGTTGCTGGGGGGTAGTTGAACCAACATTCCAAAGATTACTACTTTCACAAAAATCCATGCTTTCCCATTTTGTTTATTGGAACCCCTGAGTCTCTTTACTTCATACTATTCATCTAGGAATAATCTTCCATTCTTTCAACAATTTCTGCACTTAAGATTTTTAGAATTCTATTCTGTCCTCTGAGCATGCTCCTTGTAGGACTATCTCTCTCTTGATGTGTGCTATTCAGAACTCAACACTCGCGAAGTGATCTTATCAGGACAGAGTGGAATAAAATCATCATCTCTCTCTTTCTATAATTGTATCCATGGCACATAGAAAGCACTTATTTTTATTGATGGTAGGGGGTTGGTTGATTTGTTGTTTGACTATTACTATTTCAACCTATAACTTTGGAGCATTCAAAGTGTCTTTCCATTGGTCACAACATTCATTTCCAGTCTCATGATTTGAAAATCAACCATATAAAGTAGGTGGGGCTGTTATTAACTCCATTTTCCATAAAAGGAAACCACAGCGGAGAGAAGTTACCGTAAAAACACCACCGAGGTAGACATATGTTTTGATTCTGCCTCCAACTACTGTCATATTCACCATGTAACACAGAAAGCAAAATGAGCGTCCTGTCATTAAAGGCCTGCCTCGTTTTTATTGTAAAGTGCATCTCCCTTAACGTATTTGTGAGCAATATTCTGTTATTGCTTAATTCAATCATGTATCCTATACTGGACACTATTTAACTTTACCTTCTTAGGGTTGATTATCAAGATATGTGGATTTGCCTTCTATGTACTTCACAATAAGAAATTAGATAAATGCAAATGAATGTCAGTGCTGAACTGAAAGTCTCAGAGCTACGCTGACAATCTGTTCTTTCTTCAGCATTTTAAAGATGTTGCTCCTTTTTTTTCCTGGTCTCCATTCTTTTCATGGGAGATATACTGACATTCTTAATATTGCTCCCCTAAACGTATCACTCTTCTTTCCCTAAATGAGGGGCTGGCAAATTTTAGTGCAAATGACTAGATAGTAAATAATTTACACTTTTGTAGCTCTGCTTCTAGACTATAGGTTATATTTTCTTGCTTTCTTGTTTCCTGATTAATACTTTTTTGTAAGCCAGACATTGTGTATAAAAATACCAATAGCAGAGACTGAATAAATATGTTTAATTCCCCAGATAAGATCACACAAATGCCTTCCTATTCCTTTCTCAGATCATCATTTTGGTGAGGCTGAATCTATCTAATCTATGATTGAGCTGGGTGTGGGCTTTGTCATAGCTTTGAAAAGATTCGGTCAATGGGGAGAAAAGGAGACATATGTAATACTTTAAACAATAAAGAATTTAAATTAAAAAAGATTCAGTCTATCACTGGCTTCAAATATTTTTAATGGTGGGAGTAGAACATTCCTTTAGCAGAGCTTAGGATCTGAATACCACCAAGACTCCAGAGATCTTTGTATGCATTACAGTCACCACCCTTCTAAACTACAGGAGCTGTAGCTTTGAAAGCTCAGATTCACAGCTAGGCAACCACCTTTTGGGGTCAATGGAGAGTCTCACTCTCCATCCCTACATCTGGCTTTCTGCGCTGTAGGAAATCTCTCCACCCTACGGCCCTACCCCTATCTTTCAGTGAAGGTTCAGCTCAGGGTACCTAGGTTCTCTCTTAATTATCCCAATCCTAATTAGGCTATTGCTGTTCATTTGGTAAGGCCCTTCAAATCTAGAGAGGTGGGATCTGTCCTTCCTTCCTCCCAGCCGTTGACGTGACAATTTCTTATATTCAGAAAACCACATGCACTGCAGGATGGAGGTGGGATCTTGCTCAATTCTTCTGCCCTGTTTTTGGAAAACGTCGGGCTTGCATTCAGAGAAGTCTCATTTTGCCTCAGGGATGCCTCCCTTTGGTGTGTTGTCCTATGCACTCAGGGGAAATACATAGAGACTGGTTATATATTTGATCTTTAACTATGGACCCTTAGGATTTTCATTTATCGTGTCTGTCCACAAGCGGGCATTAAAAGGTGTCAAAAATCAGGCTGATTTTCCCTTAGCCACAGCTCTAGGGTGAAGGAGTGTGCTAATCTTCTTTCTGTTATGTCCATAGGGAGGAAAACAGCTTGAAGATCTTCTTTCCCAGCCTACTTCTTGTAGCCTATTCCTTTCTAAGCTAGTTGATGTGTATCCTTAAGTATTCTATAGGTTTTAAATGTAATGACTGCTTAACTTACCCAGTTTGTTCTTATTAGGAAATAAGTGATGGTCTCTTTCTTTTGCAAACTTTCTACATTCTAAACTGGCCGAAATACTGCTCCACCATTCCTTAGCTGCATGAATAGCTTTTACTTAAACTCCATTATCTCAGTTTTGTCCTCCAAAAAAAATAAACTTGATAATAGTATAAATCTCATGTTTTAATAAGAATGACAAGAGCAAACACATGTAAAAGCTTTTGGTGCATAGTAGACGGCAAGCACTCAATCATTAAAGATTATATCAGGCTTATACTGGACAGTGTACATAATTTACATGCTGTGTCTTTAAAACTAACTCCTCTCTCTCTCTCTCTCTCTCTCTCTCTCTCTCTCTCTCTCTCTCTCTCTCTCTCTCACACACACACACACACACACACACACACATACACACTCTTGCAAAGAAGTATTATTGCTACTTTATAGATTTTTCCTATTCCTATGTACTTTTTGCTATATTGCTGTCTCCTCATCAATGAATGGGTCAGCTAAGGACCAACTAGGACAGCTAGGCCATGTCCAAAGGGCACAACAAGCTTAGAAATGTGAGAAACTACATTTTGCACCAAAAATTCTAATCTGATAGCAGCACTCAGTCACAGCTAAATCACAATTCAATTTGAAAATATATCAGGCATTGAGAAATTTGATAAAGAGTAGTAGAGAAGAAAAAAAGAGTAGTAGAATGACAAGATGTATCTACCCAATCTCTTCCCATGCCTTATATAGCCCAGCTCCCTACTAAGATATGAAGATCAGATAACCAAGTTTTTAAGAAAATCTCCTCTAACCAGGAACTTTTAAAGTTAAGGCCTATATTAATCACCTATTACTACAGTCAATAATACTGCCAAACAATCATCCCCAAAACTCAGTGTCTTAAAATAGCAAGCGTTTTTTTCATACTTGGTCATCCACAGCTTGGCCATGAGGGCTCTGCTTCAGGAGGTTGGCCTGCATGCTTATTTTTCAGGCCTGGGCAAGAGGAGCAGCAGCCATCTGAAGAATGTAGTTCTGGCGGCAAAAATCAAAAGTCCCCAGAGGGTTGAGCAAAGACATAGAAAGTCTCTTAAAGCTTTGGCTCAAAGCTGACTGTCACTTTTACCTAAATTATGTTGGCCAAAGCAAGTCATATTGTCAAACTCAACATCAATGAAGTGAATATGTACCTCCCAAACAGGTCAACGGAAGGAGTAAATATTTGTTGTAATCATTTAATTTGCCACATGTAATGACCAGTATTGTCCTGCAAAGTCATGGTACTACATTTCAGAAATGATACCAATTTATCTATCAATAATTGAAGGAAAGTAGCCCAGCTAATGAAAACAGGGCTAATGAGATCATGACAAAGAACAAGAAACAACTCCCTTATAAGCACCACTGCTTTGTTCTTTTGACATTTTGAAAGGTACATATTACAATGTTTGCAGGATTTCAGTTAGGAGACATTTGGGGAGTGATACCCTGCCCCTGAGAGTCTGGCTGGTGTATACATTCCAGGTGAGCTTAAACCTTTGGAGTCAGAGGCCTGAGCTCGCAGAAACAGCAGCATAAGTGTCCTAGCCTGGAGGCGTTCCCAAAGATTTAACTGCTGAATTCCACATTTCCCAACTTACAACTTTTATATCTTTACTAGGACTAACGGTGGAAAGGCCATATTTAGTTATCAAAGGGAGAATTCCTCTCTTCACACAGAAACAGGACAACTCTAATGGCCCCTGGACCAAATCACGACCAATATCCTATATAATAAAAGGCTAATATGTAAATTAACTGAACCACAGACTGACTGGTCACTACAACGAGAACTCACCATGAGAGGGCAGACACTCAATTAAAGAGCTGCCCTCTAATGATCAGTGCACTCCCATAGGGGGAGTGCCACTCAGCCAGAAACCCTGAGTAGGATTCATGGCTGGTGAGCACAACGGCAGTGGCGGGAGTCTCTCTCGCCTCTGCTGCAGCGCTAAAGATGTCTGATTGCCCCCCTTCCCAAAGAAAGCAAGCCTAAACCATCAGTTGGACATCTCCCGCAAGCTCCCAGACTGTGAGAGGGAGCAGGCTTGGCTGAGGGACACCCTAAGTGCACAAATTTCATGCATCAGGCCTCTACTTTTAAAATAACGAATTTTAAAAACAGAAGAAGAAGATGGGAGAGAATTCTGAAATTTCAACCAAAAAAAATTTTATTTTTGATTGTTCAGTGAGGGCCAGCCCTAAAATTTGCCCTCCCCCTTTCCCATGAAGTTACTTAAGAAAACATCACTTCTAAAAATTTCATATATAAAGCTGTAGATTGTAAGGGCATATGTAAGGCATATTACAGTTATATATCATAGGATTTTTTTCTCCAGAGGATTGCTAAAAAGGTAGTTTAGCTCCTTAGTGACTTCTCAGATATCCCTGGGGTATTGTGCCTGAGTATTATAACACAAATGGTTCCCATTTCTTAGAATGAATTATTTTGAATATTTAAAGGTAGCTCTGTAGTATAGACCTTAACTTTGCATCAGTAAATCAATAGTACTGAAAATTACTAGAGTGACATGAATTATTTTCCAAATTGTTGCAATGACAAGAATGTCTATTTGGCTATAGCTGAGGGGAAAAAGACAAATGATACATCAGCAAGATCTTCCATGAGACTGTATTGTCTTGGGAGCTATTGACAAATCCATGAGGTGATGGATAAAATTCACTGGGACGGAACACCATCATGCATAAATCCAGAAAATGGTGACGCAGAGTGTTCATTATCTGTGACTTTTACAGATGGAGGAAACAGTGCTGAGAAGTACACAACATAGGAAAATAGAAACCTTGGGCATGATCTGTACTCTATTATCTAGTGTGTGGTTCTTAGTATCTATATATGGTGGTCTTTAGTGCACGACTGTATTTTAAGCACATTACAGGCCATCATAGTACAACATTTATACTAGCATTTATCTTGCACTAGGCATGGCTCTACATGCTTCATGTAAACTGAGTCAGTTAATTTTCACAATTGCCTCATAAAGTGGGTTCTCTTATTTTCCCAAGTGAGAAAACTAAGAAACAAGGAAGTAAACTTGCCTAAGGTCACAGACGGTTAAGTAGCAGATTTGGAATCTGGACCCAGATGTTCTGAGTCCAGAGTCCATGATCCTAACCACTAAGCTGGACAGTTTTCCATTTCCCTATAACCCCCATGGCTCCTAGCTATATGCTGGATAAAGAGGACTTCTTGAATATGTTCCTCTTTTTTCCCATTTTATTTTATTTTTTCCATCACCATTTATCCCCTCTATGCCCTGTCCCACCTCCACCCCCTCTCCACTCCTGCAATCACCACGCTGTTGTCCATGTTTATGAATTTTCTCTCCTTTTTTTCTTATTTGCACAATCCCTCTACCCCCAACCCCTGCACAGAGCTGTCTGCCCGCTCTTTACCTATGGTTCTTTCTCTACTTTATTTAGTAGTTCAGTTTGTTCATTAAATTCCACATATGAGTGAAATTATTTGGTACCTCTTGAATAAAAGGTTTGCTAACAAAATACACAAAATTTCATGTTACCTCTCACTTTCTTATAATTCTCTTCATCTCTACCTCGGTCTTCTCATTGACCCATATACTTACACATCACTCTATTGATGTTCATACAAAATGCCAATATGTTTCATTTTTTAGGCCTGGAGAGTTGTGTTCATAAGAATTCTGTATCTGCATACAACTCAGCACCCCTCCCCCCAAAAAAAATTAGTGCTTTAATCAATTAGCAATACCTGCCCTGGATTTAATACAGGATCAGGGAATAGTAGCAGATATACCAAGGTTATATAGTAAAGTACTATCTGACTCTCCCTTGGAAAGTCCAGACCCCAATGGCATGATTAGTGCTCTCCCTCCATTCCACTGTTTGTACTTGCGCTATATGTGACAAGACATTGGGAGTACTACAGGAAATTGCAGCTTAGCAGAATGAATAAGGTTTTAGCATTGCTAGATCTAGTATTAAAACCTGTCTTTACACTGATATGTAAAAATTTCCCTCCTCTTCTTCATCTGAATAATGTGTTTACTGCTCTCATGGTGTACTTATCTAATCTAATAAAAGAGTAATATGCAAATTGACCCTCACTCTGTTACACATAAGCCATGTCCACCAGCCAAATCAGAGCAGCTGTATGCAAATTAACCCAGCCAAGATGGTGGCCGGCAGCCATGGAGCTAGAGCAAACATGCTTCCGCTGCACCAGCAATGGAGGAAACTATCTGCCTAGGCCACTGGAGGCAACAAAGTTTTAATTATAGCAGCCATGGAGCTGAAGCAAACAGGAGGCTTTGTTGCCTGCCTAGGCCTCTGCTCAATGCAACAAAGTTTTAATTATAGAAGATAAATGAACCCCAGAAACCTGATTCCAGCCAGCCTTGCTGGGACATTGGGTCAATGGGAGCTGTGAGCAGCCTGAAAACAGCCCTCAGCTCCTCACCCAGGCTGGCCATACCCCCATGGGGCGAGGGTTACCCTGGGGGGCTTGGCCAGTCTGAAAACAGCTATCAGCCCCTCACCCAGGCTGGCCAGGCATGCCAGCAGGTGGACATCCCCCAAGGGTTCCCAGACTGTGAGAGGGCACAGGCCAGACTGAGGGACCCTCCCCGCACCCTGAGTGCACAAATTTTTGTGCACCAGGCCCCTAGTAATTAATAATAATAGGACAGGGAGCAGCAAGACTTTCCTGGGCCAGGGAGTATGTATTTTAGGCCCTGTGGGCCATAGCCAATGCCTAAAATAAGCATATACTAAGCAGGCAAGACTATTAATTTTCTTCATTGATAGAGATTAATTTTTATTGTAAGCCATTGAAATAGTCAAATCCTTTTACTTAAAATGTCAAACATAGTTTAGTGATCTATAATAAAACTAGAGGTCTGGTGCACAAAATTTGTGCACTGGAGAGAGGACTCTCAGGCCAGGCCTGCACCCTCTTACAATCCAGGATCACTCTCCTTATGACCCATCTGCTTGTTCCTTACTTCTGACTCACTGCTCCTTAGCACTGCCATGAAGGCAGCTTCTGGCTGAGTGGCTGCTCTCCCTGTGACAGTGCACTGACCACCAAGGGGCAGCTCCTGCATTGAGCATCTGTCCCTAGTGGTTAGTGCACATCATAGCAACTGGTCATTCTGCCATAATGGTCACTTACGCTTTTATTATATAGATATGATTGTTAATTAATACCTTAATATGAATATTTCAGTCATACTTAAGAAAAACAATCTTGCAGATAGGTCAAATTGTTTTGATTATGTAACTCATCAATAATTTTTTTCTTGCATCCTTATATGTATACATATACTGTATATTCACAAATATATATTACAATTCTATATATTTTACCTTATAAATATATACTAAATATGAATTATTCAAGCATACATAAAGATGGAAAGTAACTCTAGTGTTACCTTCTTACCTCTTTTAGTCATTTGGAAATCACTGTTCTACAGAACGGAAAAGAGAATGAACATTCCCTATTAGTTGAACAGGGGTATGCAGTCCTCTCAAACAGCCTGCAAAAGATATTATTAAATTATTACTCTATTTTATTGTTAAGAGCATCAAATAGTGAATAATGTCTGCAGACAGTGAGTAGCAATTTGAATACAGCTCTGTATGAATCCCAAAATCTCCTGTTTCTTCCCTAGGCAGGTTCCATACACAGGGGAAGTCTGAGTGCTATGAAGCTCAGGGCAGTGCTGTGTTGGTAAATGTAACTACCAGCTTTCTAGGGGGAGCATAAGGGACTCCTGATTTGCAGCATCTGCCAATTACTGAGATGTGCATAATCAGCCTTCATGAGCCCAGGGATGCTGGCTCCATTACCATAACCTTGAGACAGGCCATCCGGTGCAAGGATGAAAGAGGTCCAGACCTGAGGGAGGTGTTGAAACAAAAAGGCCATCTTTGCTTTGCTCTCTCCCATGTAACAAAGCTGTCACTTAGACATTGGGTTTCTTGCATCCCTAAGGATGGGGCATCAAATGCACAAGTTAGGGCGAGAAAAATAGGGTGTCAGGTAGTCCTTAGCTGTATCTATTTGAGCTGAGAAAAGGCTGTTTGAATGTCCATATTCAGGGCATTGTAACAGGGCATTCCAGAAGGGAGGGGATGTTGCTTTCTCCTTCTTGCTCATGGTCATTGGTCAGTGTACATGGAAGAATATAAGAAAAAGAGAGGGAGAAATTATCTTATGAATCACAACAGATTTATCCAATGCCATTGCTTCTATACAAAGAAATATATATACAAGTCACTTTATGCAACTTTTTCATCTTGGAATTACTGTATTTACCATAGCACAATATACTCAACATCAACTTGTAAAAAGTAGGTGCCCACATAATTTCAATATCTAGGAAATGTGGCAAATTACTTCTAGAAGAAGCTATGAACAAGTTAAGGGAATTTGTTTTTAGCGCTGCATGATTCCGCTATGTGCCACATGGAGAGAGGAAAATAAAATGGAGTTTATCTTCACCAAGAGATTGTGGGTCCAGATGCATTGTTCCCTGTCCCAGGTCTAAGCACCACTCCTGTCTTCCCCTCCAACTAGCTCCTGGCCCCTGAGAGAGAAAAACAGCATGCTCCACAGAAAGGCAAAGGGGGAAACCTCTCCTGGGTTTTCCCAATCTTTGCAAGAGGCAGATGAAGCAGAAAATCGCAGAGTTATATCTGGAGCCTCTACATGCCTGCTGTCATCACGCCTTCCTGCCCTTAATAATCCCTTGCATTTATAAAGGGATTCATGCTTTTCCGTCTTTTTGAAAAACCTGTATAATATAGAATCTCAGAGTTGGAAGTTGTCTCAAATCATCCCACACAAACAGCTGCCAAGCCTTGAGTGTCCCTGACTACCTCAGCATGTGAATCAGCGTAACTCTGAGAGGTGGGAAGGACACAGGCTGGTGCACTCGTTTCATAGGTGAAGGAACAAGACCTCAAGTAAAAGCAGAGGCTGTGCCTGGCTGGGAGGCCAGGTTTCCTGTACCCTGAGGCAGTATAGGTCCTTCTCTCAAATCTCCAAGTGGATGGAGAGCCTCCATCCTCTCTCCACCATAGGAAAGTGTCTAGGGACCCTCTGACAATTGGGAGAGAATTCCTAAAATAATGCAGATGCAGATAGACACTGCCGCCCTTCCTGCCCTTAGGCCTCATACTCCCCCCCCACACACACACACATCTCATTCCACTGAAAAACTGGGGGGTCTGGAGCCTAGGAGTTGCCCTGGGTTTGAATTGCAGCTCCACACTTTACTCCTAGCCCTGTGACCTTGGGTAAGTTACTTCGCCTCCTGCATCTCCATTCTCTCATCTATGAAATGCAGCCAAGGATACCTGTTTCACTAGTGTCTGTGAGAACCAAGTGAAATGGGGAATATAAGTGCTCACCACTGGGCTGGGCACATAGGAATCACTCAATAAATGCAAGCCCCTTCCCCAGATCAATCTCCAGAGGCATCGGCTCATCACCTCCAATCTCAAAGTCAAAGAAGGTCCTTACAGAGGAGGGTGGGCAGGCAACCATGCAGCTTAAATCTCCTTTTAAATGGTTGGCAAACAAGCATCTCCTAACTCCATTATTAATATCATCATTGAAATAAAACGTGTCCCATTAATGCATTACATTGCACAAAAACAGAACTGCTGCCCTCGAGGAGGAAAAAGGAGAGACAGGCAACAGATGACTAGAGGAACGTTGGGATGATGTTTAGTAGCTTTTTCCTCCCCTTTGCCAATAAATAAACACTATTTTGTGTGGTTCCCTCAGTTCTAATCTTATATTTCTCACCATTCTCATTGAGTTCCCAGAGGGGAGCCATCCTACTGCTGACAGTTAATAATGCCAAACAATAATCGAGGGCTCATTAGGCCAGAGGAGGCCAGGGAAGTGCGCAGTGTTTGCTGCCTCTGGGTAAGGTCCCATTTAAACCACTGGAGAGAGAGTGGGCTCTGAACCATTTGTAAAGCTGTCACGAGAAAGAAAAGCCGCAGCCAGGGCTCCGATTATGAATGAAAGACAATGAAGACCGTGATGACACTGCTTTCTGCACAGGCTAGGAAGGCAGAGGCTAGGGGACGCTGAACTTGAGCTTAACCTTGAAGGAAGGGCAAGATTCAGAGAAGGAGAGAGGAGGAAAAGTGCATTCTGCATGGGCACCGAGTGAGGAAACGTACATCTATCTCGTTCAGGGCACAGCAAGTGTACTAAACAAGTTTCTCCTGGGTGTCCTTTCTCCGGGTTAAAATGGTTACTTCGGTACAGAGGACAAAAGTTGAAATAAAATGTTTCCCATTTGCAGAAGTGAAAACAGCTTCCCCAACAAAGTCCCTTGTCTTCCCTCCATTCAGACCTCTACTAAGCGGTATTCACATGCCCCTTTCAGCTATACGCTGTCACAATCCCCCACCAAACCCCTCCCTGCTCCAGGAAGGCTGGGCACTGCAAGGCCCTCGGCTGTCTATTATCTGCAACCCCAATGGCAGCCAATCACATTGGGCTAAAACCCTTCAAATCAGGGGCCTGTGTTGATGTTTAGGAAGGAGGGCTTCTGATAACTGAATTTTCTATTCAACTCAGAGTTAACAAGTTCACTGCTTGACACTGGAAACCTTTCAAGCAATGACTAAGTGCACTCTTCTATCTCAGTGGAGAGGCTATGAAGAGGATTGGACCCTCTCTTGGTGGCGTGTGAAGCCATGGGTCCTTAGGTTTATCATTCCTTTGAGCACCAAGTCTCATCACCTCACACTAGAGATGGAGAAAGAGAAATTACCAGAAACTGGACAGATTGAGAGCTGAGCCCATGGCAATCTCAAGAAATCAAGAGGGACCTGCTTTTCTTTTTAAAACTAAATCCATACCAATTGATGTTCATGTGACATATCTCTCTCCCTTGAAAGGCAATAAAAGAAAAAAAAGGAGTTAATTGGAAGCTGAAGTGTGGTTAATCAAGGCTTTACTATATTTTACAATCTCCTCAAAAGTTAAGGCCTTAACTTTATTTTCTATATATCTACCCTCAACATATGGAAGGCACAGTAGTAGCTGGGAATGGATCTTACTTATTATAGCAATACTTCATTTATCTTATATATAGGAGAATGAGTTTAGATAAAAGTTAAACACCAACTTTTGTTGCAATTTTTAAACTTGTGATAATTCTCATTAAAATTGTTTTAAATGCATTCCTCAACTCCCTGTCTTGTAAAACAGACTTCACTTGCGCTATAAAATATTGATCCTTGAAGAGGCTTCTTGTAGGCAGGTAAACCTCTCTAACTCATTTGGCCATTTAAAATATGCTAATATACTATAAAAAAATTAAAAAGAGGATAGTCAAAACCTTTGAATTAAATACAAGAGTAAATAGTTCTTAATAATGGACCTGAAAATATTTCATATGAATATGATGACCATGTAATGTCCAACATATTTGAAAGTGAATGGAGGTGTTATCAATGAATATACCAAGGTATTAACTAGTCCTGCTTTGGGGTCACAGGGTTATACTATATATATGACCGTGTATATACACTTCTAGGAATATATCGAAGAAACTAGAAACACCAATCAGAAAAGATATATGCATCCCTATGTTCATAGCAGCACAGTCTACCATAGCTAAGATTTGGAAATAGCCTAAGTGCCCATCAGCAGATGAATGGATTAGAAAACTGTGGTACATCTACACAATGGAATACTATGCTGCTGTAAAAAAGAAGGGATTCCCACCATTTGCAGCAGCACGGATGGAGCTGGAGAGCATTATGCTAAGTGAAATAAACCAGTCAATGAAATAAAAATACCACATGACCTCACTTATTTATGGATAATAAAGACCATTATAAATTGATGAACATAAGCAGATACAGAGGCAGAACAGCATTGAACTGACTGTCAAACTATAGCTGGAAGGGTCGGGAGGGTTAGGGGGGAGTTAATCGATCAACTGAAGGACTTATATGCATGCATATAAGCATAATCAATGTACACAAGACACTGGGGGGTAGGGGAGGACAGGGGAAGGTCAAGGGGAAAAATGGAAACTTATTTAACCCTCTTTGTAATACTTAAAGTAATAAAACAAAATTTTTAAAAAATTAAAAAATAAAGTTTCTTCTTTTAATTTCAGTCTGGCTCTTGAGAGTATTCTAGATAACTTATTTGTTCATCTATCCTTCGTTCTAAGCTAAATGAGTATTAGTTAGGCTGCTTCTATGTTCTAAACACTGAAAATATGTGAACATGGCCAAAAAACACATCCAGGGAAAGAGACCATAGTAGCTAGGCTGCCAAACATAAACAAGGTGCTTCTGTAACTGGTTTTCAACTTATAAACAGATTCCTTCCCTTCGATTTCTAACTTTTTCAAGTTAGTTGAAGGCTTTGGTTCATTTTCCCAAACAGTTAACTAAAAGTTTGGAATTGACTACAGGCTACAGCAAGGATTCAAAGGAAAGTTTATTCACTGAAGGAAATGTGAAAGCAGTGCTAAGAGCCGAGAGAGAAAATATATGGGGGCAGAGAATGATCATCAGAATTCTACTTTTCTCTCTCGGAGGTTCATACTGTGTTGTCAGGCACCAAACATCAAAGTCTTTGAGACAGAGATCAAGAAATTGAGTGTTTCAGCCTCATTAAGGAATGTGACAATGACAAGAAGAGAAATGTACTGAAAATAGGCCAGTACACTTATCCCCAGACACAAATGACTATGTGGTCACCTTAATCTGTTAAAAAAATAATTAGCATCTGGGGGGAAAGACACTATCATGGAGAGACTCAGAGCACGCAGGGAACCCAGCCAATCCTTGCAGAGAGGGCAGCCTGAGGAAGGACGCTTGAGAAGAGGTTTTGGTGGAGAGTTAGTCTTCACTCTTCTAAAGGCTCTGTGGTAGGGACCTGAAGGTCTGGTCATCATTCCTCCTTGTCAGGCCTTCTAGAGGCTCATCTTCTGCAATGCGCCCTTGGGCGCCTCTCAACTCAGTCACAGCCAGATGTCACAAGAGTCACAAGATTAAAAGACAATTGAGGAAGCCTCTGAGGATACCCTGAGAGTGAAACCAAGGCTCATTCATTTG
The DNA here is from genome assembly GCA_004026665.1 of Murina feae. Taxonomy (NCBI): domain Eukaryota; kingdom Metazoa; phylum Chordata; class Mammalia; order Chiroptera; family Vespertilionidae; genus Murina; species Murina feae. Next base: position 70,140 of record PVJC01001201.1, read on the forward strand.
CTTGACTGTGGTCACTTCAAATTGATTCCTAAAAATTTTTGCTGGAAAAAGATGCTAGATGACATGACTTCAGACACCCCTTTGTTTGCATCCAAGGGAGTGCCTTTGCCTGTCCCATCATGCTCAGGAAATGGTGAGGAGATGAGATGTTTGGTGACCACAGCGGGTTCTAATTCTCATCCTTTGCAACTCCTGCCTCAACCCACGTTCTGGAATTGGTAGGATTGCTTTGGACAACATTGTTCAGAGCTCCTGTGAGTGTATATTTCCCTCTGTACACACATGGACCATTGCATGGAGAAATCCCCTTTCCCTCTATTTGGTTGAGATACACCTGCAGATTTGAAAAGGAGTCTCTTCTATGAAATGAAGAGGAAAGCACTCAGAGGGGCAGAGAAACAGCAAGATCTGTAGAATACTGGTCCTTAGGCATATGCTATCTATAGGAATAACCTGGGGAATGTAAATACTTGTTCCCAGACCTCTACATCAAACCCATAAATTAAATTTTCAAGATATGAAGCTTAAAGATCAGTATTTATTTGAAAACCCTCTGATGATATTTATGTACTAGCTACCACTATCTTTGAACAAATTTGGGGACCTACTCCTCTAGTTCTCTGCTCTTAACCAACTTAGATAATTATCACTGATGCAATTTTGTTTTATGGCATCTGGCAGCATCCATACCCTCCTCATGAAGGGATTCATGGAATATTACAAGTCAAGTCTCCTCTGGGTAAATAAAACTTATCCTATCTCAAAGCACATGTACTAATATTCTGACCATTATTGATGAAAAAAAGGATAGAATCTTAACACTGGGAGAATTTTATACTCCAAAATTTTATATAGCAGAGAAATTTGTCATATAAGCATTCCTGATTCTCAGGCATTTGGCCTCAGCATGACTATTTCAATCATTCTTAAGCCTGCTATTTCAAAATTCTATCCACTTACAGATAGCTCAGATTGATGAATATTCTTTGTCATATTGAGCCTACAGATCTCTCACAATTTTCTCTCATTGGTCTTGTTTCTGCCCTTTATGAAAAGATTAACTGCTATCTGGCCAATATCTTTTGTTCTTCATGTTATTGGCCCTCTATCCCTTAGCACAATAAAGAATTACAACAATACAAGATAAAAGGGAAAAAATCTGCAAGAATACAGTTTTCACCATGGATAATTTTTCAGGGCTATTTTCACTCCCAATTTGATAACCATTGTAAGCCCTGGAAAAAGTCTCTGACCCCCACAGGACTGAACAGTGTAGCAGCAGTAGTCTCATCAACGCTGTCCATCTGCCAAAGAAGAGAAAGATGCCTTTAGTGAACCCAAGATCTAATCAGTGCTTCTCACTAAGCCAAGTGTCACTCAGTAAATAGCTTTGAGAATATTGTTGCTATAAGACATTCTAGAAAGTGGGCTGTATGCATTCTAAATTCTTCCCTGTGATCTTGTCTTAAGTATTTAGATATGATATTTAGACTGCCCTTATTCTCAACCAGAAATTCCTAGACAGTGAAGCTTTCTATAAGCAAATATCTTTTGGTCAGCCTTCACTGTGAGAACTCAGTTGTAAGTATCAGCAGGAACTACTATTAGATTATATTCCTAATCCCTCTCATATCACACACTCTCAGAATCAAATCAGACACACTTTCCTGTAAAAAAAAGAAATTTAAATTTAAAGAAATAATTTAAAATACCTTCATAGCATCCCACATGTACTCCCACAATTAGTAAGGTATGTGTGCCAGAGAATTTTATCAAACTGGTCTTCCAGCCATCTTATCACTTCTGGACTTAATAGACCAGATTTCCAATTACCCCTACCCTGAGTATTATATATATACTAGGGGCCCAGTGTACAAAAATTTGTGCACTCAGGGGGGTCCCTCAGCCCGGCCTGTGCCCTCTCACAGTCTGGGACCCCTCAAGGGATGTCTACCTTCTGGCGTGCCTGGCCAGCCTGGGTGAGGGGCTGATGGCTGTTTGCAGGCTGGCCAAGCCCCCAGTGTGGACCCTCACCCCATTGGAGTGTGGCAAGCCTGAGTGATGGGCTGAGGGCCATTTTCAGGCTGCCCACAGTCCCTTCAGGTTTTGGGTCCCTACTGGGTACCTGGCCAGCCTGGGTGAGGGGCTGAGGGCCGTTTTTAGGCTTTCAGGCTGCCCACAGCTCCCATTGACCCAAGGTCTCAGCGAGGCTGGCTGGAATCAGGTTTCTGGGGGTTATTTAGCTTCTATAATTGAAACACTGTTGCTTTGAGCTGAGGCCTAGGCAGGTAAGGAAGCCTCCTGTTTGTTTCAGCTCCATGGCTTCTATAATTGAAACATTGTCACTCTGAGCAGAGGCTCAGCCAGCCTAGGCAGGCAGTTGCAATGGAAGCCTGCTGTTTACTCTAGCTCCATGGCTGCTGGCCACCATCTTGGCTGGGTTAATTTGCATATAATCACTCTGATTGGTTTGTGGGCGTGGCTTGGCTGGTGGGTATGGCTTAGGCATCCCGGAGAAATGGTTAATTTGCATATTACTCTTTTATTAGATTAGATACACTAGTAGCCCTGTGCATGAATCCATGAGCCAGTAGGTCGCTGCCACCCTCCTGTAGTTCTCCTCCCTCAACCCCCTCAGAGCTTATTGCCCTGCTCTCTCCTGTAGCTCTCTGCCTCCTGCCTACTTGCTGCCCTGTCTCCTCCCATAGTTCTACATAGCCCACTTGTACCTCACTGGTCCACTCTCCTGCAGATCCATGATGAGGTTGTGATGCGCTTGGTCTTTACTCCTCAGGGCATAACAGCTAATTAGCATATTCCTTTCTTATTATATGGAGTATTTTAAGAAAGCAGAAATGTATACCTTCTTCCAAGTCTAATTTCCCAAACCTGTTTTAAGAGAAACACCTTATATGTGTCCACTCTTCTTTTTGCCACCTGAGTTTATAGTGTTTATGACATGTATAAAAACTAATGGTTTTAATGTGTGCTTACCTATATTTTGTTTTCTGCTGTACCCCTTAATTTTAAAGATATAAAATAGGTCAAAACCAAGATTTCTAAGCTTAAAACCTATTTTATATTATAGAAATTTAAGAAATAAGTATGATATCCTACTTAATTTATTTTCTTTCTGGCATCTAAGTTACAGAAAATTACAGTCTAAGGCCTGTGATGCAAGAATATTTAAAAACAAATATATAGCAGTGAAAACATTTAGAGCATGGGGCATGCCATTCAGAGATATCCCTTTCCAAATAAAATGACTGTTTAGCTTACTACCACTAACTAGTTAATGACTCAAAACTTTGAAATCTGAAAAAGAGATGATGTCAATAGAAATCAGATTGGTATTCAGAGAGTATCTGTCCTTTCTTGAGGTTTCAAAAGCCAGGAATTGTTAACAGCCTCCATGCCAGGTCTCCTTCCTTTAGGAGCTTAAAGTTTACTAGGCAAAGAAAGACACAGTCTCAATTTCATGTAACTGGGGAAGTAGGCACAAGGAAAATGAGAGCATGAAACACTCGGATGTTTTCAGAGAACAGTTAGCACTTTCATATGGCTGGACCACACGGTAAGAAGGAAAACATGAAAAGAGATAAGTGTGGAGAATCTGACAAGGGCTTCATGAAGAGTCTTGGGCTGTCATATAAAACTACTTGGACTTTATAAAGTACAGAATAGGGAATATAGTCAATAATATTGTACAGTCAATATTGTATAAACAACTATGTACAGTGTCAAGTGCGTACTAGACTATGAGGGAGATCATTTCATATCTATATAATAAAAGTTTAAGCGACCATTATGGCAGAATGACTAGAATGATCAGTTGCTATGATGTGCACTGACCACCAGGGGGCAGACACTCAACATAGGAGCTACAGAAGCCAGGCTCACAGCTGGCAAGTGCAGTGATGTTGACAGGAGCCTCTCCTGCCTCCATGGCAGCACTAAAGAGCAGCAAGCTGAGTCGTAATGAGCAGTGAGCTGGTAGGCGGTAAGGAGTGAGAAGTCCCAGACTACAAGAGGGATTTCCAACTGTTGGCTTAGGCGTGTTTCATGAATTCATGCACTGGGGCTCTAGTATTATATAAATGTCTAACCAATAAGCTGAATATTTGTCTATGGTATTGAAATTGTTAAATTGTATGTGTAGTATAATACTCTTGTTATAAACAAACATGTGTTTTTTATATCTGGTCAATAAGCATAAAAATGAATATATTCAAAATAAACTCAGGAGTTTCCACCATGGGTGATGATAAAGGACTTTCAATTCTATAACTACCAAATGATTTGAATTTTCCCAACAAGATTGTACTTCTTAAATTAAAAGAAATCTCACTCCAGCAGCAATGTTGATATGCAAGAAGAGACCAATTGTGAAGCTGTTGCAATTTAATTTTTAAAATGATAGACAATGTGAGTCCAAGCAGAAGCAGTGGCATGAAGGAGAGAGAGAAGGAAGTGGGTCTGAGCAATAGTAAGGATATAGACTAGAATGTAGACATTGGCTGTGAGGAAATGAAGCAGCAAGAGGAGGTTAAAATGACTTCCAGGTTTCTAGTTGGAGTAACTCAGTTTACCATCATAGAATATATAGGATGAATAACAGAATTTGTGAAAAGATATACCTTCAGGTGTACAAATGTTTTAGACATCTGTGGAATGTCAGGCAACAATGGTCCACTTATGAAATCAGATTTATATACCTGATGCTGCAAGCAGAAAGCTGGGCTTGTTAATGGCAGAGCTGAGTACAGAATCAAGTATGCTAACTCTATCAGAAAGTGTCCCAGAGGAGTCAAAATGAATCCCAGATGTTTCAAATGCAGGTGGGATTTATAATAGGAAAATAGAGAAAGAGTACAATCTAGGGGACTGAGGCACCTGGGAACTGGCAACAGTGAGGAGATGCTGGTGGTTGTAAAGGCCAAGAGAACAGGGGGAAGAAATGCAATTCTGAAGAGCACTGGATCCTTACACCAGGCAGGAGGGACACCAGCTTGACAACTGACAAAGGTGACCAAAAGCAGAGATGAAGAAATACCTTGGCCTCTCTCTTCTCCATTCTCCTACTTCCATTGTCTTGACTCCCATTGACCAAACTCATCCCGAAGGAAGGGGACAAGAGAATTCTGGATGATTTACAGAAGCCAATTTCCTGGGACACAGAGGTGAGCAGAGACATATAGAGAATGAATATGTAAGAAAAGAGTCTCTATCATTCTGTCTCCTATTCAAGGTCTTCTCTGATGAGTCTACAGTGATCTGGGGGAGGGAGAACAGACTGATACATGAAATAATTACAAAGAAGCTGAAGGCAGCAGTATGCTGACCTGGACTTGGAAATCATTGAGGCTTGAGTTCCAATCCCTATTCTGCCACTCACTGGCTGTGGGACCATGGACAATTGATCAATTTCTCTAAACTTCATCTGTAAGATGAAGATAAAAATACCGCTGAATTTAAAAAATTAGCATAGGAATTAAATGAGATATTTTGTATACATGTTTAACGCAATGCTTGTTATAAAGTGCTCAGAGAATGTTAAGAGGTGAGGATTACAATGACTATAAAGAGCAATGGTCACTAATTCAGATCCTAAAAAGGTTGGTATGTGCTGGAATAGATAGGTGTTCTCAGTGAAGCTTGAATGAGAGGAAAGATTTCAGAAAGTAGTCAGGGGAATACAAGCATGCTTAACTGGGGATAGAGTTGAGAACAGAGGGCCGTGGGAGAATTGATGGAGTTTGGAGGCTTGCTTAACCCATCCCATTACTGAGGGCTGGCATTGCAGGAAAGAGACACCCCGACATGTCCATCCCCCAGTATCTTCTTGTCACCTGTATCTTGTGGCCATCAGCTCACAGTTCTCAGCTAAATGAACATCTTACTAGTCTTTTTTCCCTTTAGGAGAACTTTACAGTTTTGCAAACTATAAGTAACATGTTAAAAGGACAACCCTTTTTAACAAACATGTAAGAAGGATAACCCTTGTAACATGTTACCTACAGCTTGCAAAATACAAGTTCTGACTCAAGTCAGAGCAGAGAGTGGAATTCAGAGAGGCTGAGTCCAGACCTAATTTTCAGAAAAAATTCCTTGTCGCCCTGGCTGGTTTGGCTCAGTGGATAGGGCGTCGACCTGGGGACTGGAGGGTCCCAGGTTCGATTCCGGTCGAGGGCATGTGCCTTGGTTGCGGGCGCATCCCCAGTGGGGAGTGTGCAGGAGGCAGCTGATTGATGTTTCTCTCTCATTGATGTTTCTGACTCTCTATCCCTCTCCATTCTTCTCTGTAAAAAAAAAAAAAAAAAAAAAAAAAAAAAAAAAAAAAAAAAAAAAAAAAAAAAAAAAAAATCAATAAAATAAAAAATAAAAAGAATTCCTTGTCAAAATATGGCTCCTGGAACTTTCCAAACACTTTTTGTTGTTAATTCTCAACCTGGGATATTTTTTCCATTGATATATACACTGAGAGGTCAGATTATTATGACCAGCCAAATTATTATGACCACCCCATCAGTACTGAATAGGGCAACATTTTGCCTTCAATATTGTTGCAATTCTTCTTGGCATTGACTCCATGAAATGTTGAAAGGTGATGTAAGGAATTTGACACCATGCCTGATAATAGCACTGTCCAGTTCTGTGAGATTTGATGGTTGTGGAACCAGCTGCCTGATGGCTCTTTTAACTTCATCCCACAAATGCTCAATTGGATTGAGATCTGGTGATTGTGGGGGCCACCTAAGCAAGGTAAAGTATCCCTCATGTTCTTGAAACCACTCCTGCACAATACGAGCACCATGGCATGGCGCATTGTCTTGTTGGAAGAAGCCATCTCCATTGAGATACACCATCAACATGATAGGATGAACTTGACCAGCAACAATACTTAGGTATGTTGTGCTATTCAGACATTTATAACAGTATGGCCCTCTAGCAACTTCAGCATGAAATTATAGCTAATTTGCTTACAAACATCAGGTGGTCATAATAATCTGGCCACTCAGTATGTGTGTGTGTGTATATGTATGTATATGTATATGTGTGTGTGTGTGTGTGTGTGTGTGTATACTAGAGGCCCAGTGCACAAAAATTTGTGCACTTGGGGTGGTCCCTCAGCCTGGCCTGTGCCCTCTCACAGTGTGGGACCCCTCAGGGAATGTCCACCTGCTAGCTTAGGCCTGCTCCCCAGGGGATTGGGCCTAAGCTGGCAGTCAGACATTCCTCTGGCACCCAGGAGCCCTCGGGGGTTGTCCACTTGCCAGCAGGGAATAGGTGTAAGCTGTAGTTGGACATCCTTAGTGCTGCTGAGGAAGCAAGAGAGGCTCCCACCACCGCCACTGTATTGGCAGCCATCAGCCTGGTTTGTGGCTGAGCAGAGCTCCCTCTGTGTGAGTGCACTTACCACCAAGGGGCAGCTCCTGTATTGAGCATCTGACTCCTGGTGGTCAGTGTGTGTCATAGTGACCAGTCATGCCCAGTCGTTCTGCTGTTAGGTTCAATTTGCATATTACCCTTTTATTATATAGGATATATACCCAACAAAGATTGTGGGTAATTTGCATACACAGAGCAGAGCAGGAGAGCTGGAGGCTTGGAGGGACATGGCTCTCTCTCAATCATGGAAAACCCAGAGCATGGGGAGCACCAAGAATTCTGGGTATAGTAGTTTTGGTGGCAGCCCCAGGACCGTAAGCAGAAGCCCAAGGGGGAGTGGAGGGAGCACCAGGAATGCTGGGAATCATATTTCTCTTAGACACTAGAGCAAAGTGAGCCTGGAGCAAGTTACTGTTGCAGTTGGGGATGGAGGAAAAACAAACGTGAGAGACATAAGTAAAATCAGAGTGTCTAGGAAAAATTAAAGGGAAGATATCCTAAAACTTCCAGGAAATCTTCACCAATGGAGCAAAGAAAAAAAAAAATGCCTCTATTAGTCTCTGAGCAACAAACCAAACCGGGTTGTGGGGGGTCTCAGACAATTTCCTCATATGACTGCAAAGACAGACAGAAAGTCCCGGATTGGAGACAGCTCCCCTGAGGTCTCTCAGATTGGAGAGGGTGCAGGTTGTGCTGAGGGATCCCCCCCTTCACCCCAACCACCCTCCACAGTGCACAAATCTTCATGCACTGGGCCCCTAGTATGTATGTATGTGAATATCCTATCTAATAAAAGAGTAATATGCAAATTAGGCATCACTACATCACAAAGATGGCTTCCCCCATAACTACAAGATGGCAGCACCCAGTTCGGCTCAGCCCCGCCACTAAAGTGGTCAGGCTTGTTAGCCAGGCAGGTGGCAGGGGAGGTGAGGGCCCGAGGGGTGGAACCAATAATCAGAGGGGGATGGGTTCTCCTGCCCAGGCCAGAGACTTTTGCCAGGGGCCTCAAGCATGGGCAAGGGTGGAGCCAGTGATAGGAGGGGGTAGGGGCAGAGCCAGTGATTGGAGGTGTATGAGGGTGCCCTACCCAGGCATAAGGCCTGGGCCAGAGGCCTCAGGCATGGTCAGGGGCAAGGCTGGAGATCATAGGGTCCTGGGCTCCACAGAGCCAGCGATCAGAGGGGCAGGGGAGGAGCCTGCAATCACAGGGGTCTGGGCAGGGGCGGAGCTGGCAATGCAGGGGTCTGGGGGTCTCCTGCCCAGGCCTGCAGCCTTGGCAAGAAGCTGCCAGTGGGGCAAAGGCAGTGCTGGTGATGGCAGGGGGCAGGATCAGAGCCAGTGATTGCAGAGGCCTAGGCTCTGTGAAGCCAGCAATCAGAGGAGCTTGGGGGTCTTCTGCCCAGGCCTGCAGCCTCAGGCAGAGACTTCAGGCCTGGGTAGGGGCATAGCCAGTGATTGTAGGGGTCTGGGGAGGTCCCCTGCCCAGGCCTGTATCCTCAGCCAAAGGTTACAGGCCTGGGCAGGGGTGGAGCTGGGATTGGAGGGGCAGGGGTGGAGCCGGTGATTGGAGTGAACTACAGAGGAAACTGCTCATTGGCTGAGCTCCCTGTATGTCACTGGTAATATTCTTAATAACTTGGGTAATAAGAATCCAAAAAGGTGATCTAGGGTTTTTCCACCACACTCCTGGAGAAACATAATGAAGGTCCACTGCTGGAGGCTAAGAAATGTCATATCCTGCCCTAGGCAGTTTGGCTCAGTGCATAATGCCTCAGCCTGCTGACTGCAGGGTCTGAGTTCAATTCTGACCAAGGGCATGTACCTAGGTTGCAGGCTCCTTCCTGGCCAGGACCCAGGTCAGGGCATATGCAGGAGGCAACCAATCAAAGTGTTCCTCTCACTTTGATGTTTCTCTCTGTTTTCCCCTTCTCTTCCACATTCTCTAAAAATCAATTGAAACATATCCTCAGGTGAGGATAAAAAAGAAAGAAAGAAATGTCATATCCTATGAAGACACACATCTTGAAAATGCCTAAAGAAAGTTGTCATTTTTTCACGATGAAGGGACTGGAGTCCGCGTTGATGAAAACACCTTGGTGGCTACGGTGACTGGCAGTGGCTGCAGCAGCAGGATGATGGGGCTGGTGGCTTCCCCTGATTAGCCTGGTCGCCTCCCACAAAGGGAGGCCAGACTACGGTTTAGGCTTGCTCCCCAAGGGGAGCAGGGACTGGGCCTAAGCTGTCAGTAGGACATCCCCTGAGGGCTCCCAGTGCATGAGAGGGGGCAGGCTGGGCTGAGGAACCCCCCCACCAGTGCACAAATTTTGTTCCCCGGGCCCCTAGTATTTTTTTTTTTTTTGATAGAGAGAATGGGAGGGAGAGGAGGAGAAAGAGGAAGAGGAAGAAACACTGATGTGAGACAGAAACATCCATTGGCTGCCTCTCACATGTACCCAGATCAGGATGGGGAAAGAAACCTGAATCTCACGTAAGTGCCCTTGACCCCTTGACCCCTTGATGGGGAATTGAACCATTGACTCTGGGGTGCAGGCTGAAGCTCTAATCACTGAGAAACACAGGCCAAAGTCCAAACACTTTTGATTTCTAACAGCAAAATTCTAATCTACTCCTCATATTCTCATGCCTCTTAATATCTGCCTCACCTTATGTTTTAGTTATTGCAACATGTTCGTGTTAACTTCTTGAACACAGTGCAAAGTCATTAAGAAAGGGATGCGACTGCCTATCTCTCTCTTACCTGTTGCAGCTTTGGTTCCCAATGCAAACTTGTACCAGAATCACAGGATACACTTGTTAAAATTAGACTCAAACTCAGGTGCTTTAATTTTGTCAATGTAGGATGTGACCCAGAAGTCTACTTTTTTTTAAAGTTTCCAAGGGATTCAAATATGCACTTATTTGGAGGAATCACTGATACTCAACTACTAGGACATTCTCTCTCTCACCTACACCTGGTGGCTAGTACAGGAAAGACGTCTCCCACTTGAAGAATAAATGTTCTTCCATCTCATGCTAAGATGTTTTATTCTAAAGGCAGAAATTGTGAAAATGTTTAGGGAGGAAAATGACATAGTAAGAATAATGTTTTACATAAGCCATTGAATTAGAGATTATTTCTAAGGCTGGGCAGCAATTTTGGAAAGTTGTGAGTGGGTTTGGATTAAGGGGTGTAGAAGTAAAGAGGACAGAAGAGATGTCACCATCTTCAGCAAAAAGAGATGGGAATTAATGATTAAGTGGGTGTGGGGAGAAAAAGGCAGGCAGAAGTGACAAATAACCAATGTTATTTCCTCAAGTCCATCAGTAGGCGGGGATACAGAGGTAGATTACAGAAAGTGTAACAGATTTGGGGCTGGGGAAGTTGCTTGTAGGAAGGATGTTTGCCAAATGACTGAATTGAGTTTTAAAACCCAACATCATACCCAGGTGATTCTATATCATTTGGTACATAAATTTCAGATGAGCAATCTGGGCCCCAGGTTTAAATATGGAGATTACTGGTGCACATGTATTACATGAAGTCATGCATATAGCAAGACACTCCAGGGAACTGATGTTGATTGAAAAAAGGAGTAGTACAGAAGGAAGACATCAATAGAACGGGTTGAAGACAAAGGCCACCCAATCAGACTGGGGAGAGGAAACAGAGAAGTAAAAGAAAAATCAAAGCAAACAAAAAGTGGTAAAATCATAGGTAATGAGCTCCCACTCTAAGAACTACTCATGCAGAAGAAAAATGTCAGATCTGAGCAGTTGTTGCACCAGGCTCAGGGCTGAGTTCAGAGCAGTGGGAAAATATCAATCCAGAGATATAGGAGAAAAAATAAAACCAAAAATCTATTTTTCACCACCTCCTATTTAAGTGAATTTGAATAAATTACATGATATGTAAAACCTCAATTGTTTGTTTTTTTACTTTATGCAATAAAGTACCCATTTCATCAGACTGTGCTAAAAATCTATAATAATAAAAGCATAATATGCTAATTAGACTAGACATCTTTCCTTCGGAAGCTGCCGTGGGCAGGGACCAAGGCACAGGTGGCCGCAGTGGTAGTGGGGGGGCAAGCCCCTTGCACGAATTTTGTGCAATGGGCCTCTAGTTAAAACATAAAAGGAAATCTTTAAATGTCCTTTTCCTCTCCTACTTTTAATCCATAAATAAAAATTCCAAGACAGTGTGAAAAAAAGCACAAAACTCTTTTTCATTAGGTAAAAGTCCATGCCTTCCCATTTTATAAGGTTCTAATAACTTCACACAGCTTAAAATAATTTTATTTGTTGTCATATTTTTATATGGCTGGTAGATATATTTTTGGGTGTTGTAGAAGAGGTCATTGTGATGCAAGAGGATGGGCGAATACTTCCCAACCTAAAATTCTGGTTATTAATTTTTCTAGAAGATGAGAGGAAACTGGAATTAAGCTTCCCCCCAGTAGCTTGTGAAAGTCATTCTTTCTCTCCTTTTGAATTTTGGGAACTTTGCCCATCTGTTTTTTGGCATCTATCCCACTCGCCATGATTTCTGAAAGATAATCAGCAGGTTAAACACCCATCATCATAATAGGAAATATCTTTTCCTTCTAGGTAAACAACAAGCTTTAATTTTCCCTTACCTGACACCAATGGAAAGAAGTCATTTCTTTTTAGTTTGTCTTTTAAAACATGTTTTTCATTGCATTTGCAAAGGTTTACAAGGAATAGATCTAGAGCTTAATTACTTGTAGCTGGGGAATACAATTATTCTTTTGGAGTCTCCAAATATTTATTGTGATTGCCTCCACCTAAGTTTCAGGCTCATACCACAAAGATTGAAACTAATTGAGCCCAAACCCCACGGATATTAAAGGATGGCAGATTCATGTTGAAAACAGAGGGGTAATGTCATGCCTTTGACACTGGGAGGAGGGGTTGTTCATGTATTTTTTTGTGCTGCCAGAAGAAAACTGATTGACAGAATTCTTTCTTTGCCACATAATTATCTACTTCTTTGTTGACCCATCTGGTCCCCTTAATGGCGGGCTAATACCATCATAAAACAACCAGACTAAATTGGACTTCTGGTGATCAATGGTTAATATAGTTTCATACAAATTATTCTTAGACTGTGAAGCCTTTCCCATTAAAACTATAAACAGAATACTACATATTGACAGGGCATTTCCCAATATTTGGGTGTGTGAACTAGAAATCATAAGTCTTTCAGCATCTTTTTGACAGACAGCATTTTTTACAGAGGACTATTTAAAATCAAAGGCTCCTGAGTAACCTTTTGCTTATACCTAACATTCATTACAGACATAAAATTGTCTAACCCTAACTGCTTTCCCCACCTGATCTCTCCTTTAATCCACACAGAAGTTCTTATTATGAGAATAAAAATCTTACTAAGAGGAAATAAAGAAATTCTAAAAGAAGTCAATAGCCTTGGTTATTAAAGAGGGGAAAGGGTGGGGTAGGGGAGGTAGCACAAACCCTAGTAATTTCAGAGTTTCAGAAATCAACAGAAAAAGGGCCCTGATTTGCAAAAGAGATAGCACTTACTCACAAGAACATCAGCTACTCTGTCTCAGATGGCTCTCAATGTTCATTCTTAATACCCTGATTCAGAATCTGACCTTCTACCTTACCCTTCATACTGGTTCCTCATCCTAAAGCACAGAGTTGATCAAGTCATCCCCCCATTACTTACAACGTTCCAATTTCCAAGGAAGACATTAAGGTCTTCCATATCCTTGTCCTACCTAACCTTGATTTATCATTACTGCATCCTTCATACACTCCAAACTCCGGCCATTTAAAACACTTCTTGGTCCAGGAGCCTGATAGCCTATTTCATGTCTCTTATCTCTTCACTATGAATTTTTTTCTGTCTCCACAGCTTCTTTTATCAAATCCTATCCAACAACCACTTTGGAAAATAGTTGAACATTACCAAGAAAAATTAATTATATGCATTCCCAATGACCTACCAATTTCATTCTCAGATATGTTCTTGAGAAAAATGCATACACCTGTGCACCAAAAACCATGAAAAAATGTTCATAGCACCATTATTCTTAAGAGCCAAATGCTAGTGGAAACAAATTTTCCTCAATAGTGGTGTGGATAAATTACAGTCTATACAACAAATGGAATACCAGAGCGATGGAAATTAATGAAAAGTTACAATATGCAATAACACTAACCACACTTAGAAATGAAATGTTGAATAAAAGAACTCAATGGGAAGTAATGCATTCTGTGTAATTCCATTCATATAAAGTTCACATACAGGTAAAACTAGTCTGTGGTGTTAACTGCCAGGATAGTGGTTAGTTTTAGGGAGGAAGAAGGGACAGTGATTGGGAGTAGGCATGATAACTTCTGAGTGCAAGGAAGATTTTCTTCAAAATACTCATGCAGTCTTAGCCAGTTTGGCTTAGTGGATAGAGTGCTGGCCTGTGGACTGAAGGGTCCTGGGTTGGATTCTGGTCAAGGTTACATGCCCAGAGTGAGGGCTCAATCCCAAGTAGGGGGAGTGCAGGAAACAGCCAATCAATGATTCTCTCTCATCATTGATACTTCCGTCTCTCTCCCCTTCTCCCTTCCTCTCAGAAATTAGTACAATATATATTTTTTAAAAATACCCATCCACCTTTACACTTAAGTCATATGCACATTTCTATTTGTATGTTATACCTCATGAAGTTTTCTTTTTTTAAGTTCCTATTTATTTTTGAAAGTCAAGATCAATTACTACCTTTTACATAAAGTCTCAGTCTGACTTTTCTCTCTCTAGGCATTTAATTAACATGCCTTGAATTTTAGGCATGATGATAATATGTGACATGGATTAGGTAATTTAAAAAAAAATTTCTAAATGAAATAAAGAAATGGAGAAAATTGAAAAAGTATGATGACTCATGTCAGCTTTGTTTAAAATCTGGGTTTTGGCTGACCACTCCACCTAACAATCCTACATAATTATTCTGAGCAGTTCCTTTTGCTGAAGTCAAACTCCTCTCCCTTCCACTTGCCCCTGTTCAAACTGTACAATGGTGTTTTTGTTTTTGTGTCTGTTTGTTTTTTGGTGAAATATAGTATATGTTTCCAAGTATTTGGAAAGCAATGAGCAAAGCCACCTCATAAATGAAGCATGTCACTACTGACTCAGGCTGTGCCTTCAAAATACTTACAGAAATGTGGTTCATGAACATCAGCTAAGTCATCTCACAGAGCTTGGCAGTGACATTCAATCCTCAACTTGAGTTTTCCAGCGGGACAGAGTGACACTGTCATCTACACTGAGCAAACAGAGATCTTCAGGAACTCTTTCTGTTGGTCATGTTCTCAGAATCAGTCACTTTTCTGCAGGATACTCCATCTCATTGGCTGTTTCAATCCCACATGGCCAAGATACCAGCTTCCAGGTGCATTTGTAAGTTGCCTTGAAGCCCTTCTGTCCTGACCCTCGATCCCAGGTCAAACAGTCCTCCTAAAGCCGAGTTTTTCATAAAGTCTCAGAACAGTGCTAGACGGCTACATCACTTAGCTCTCTGTATTCAGGCTGGTCTTCACTGCGATACATCCCCACCCCACCCAACACACATGACTGTGAACTTACTAAAGACAAACTCTGTCATTCTCCACACCTCTCTGCCCACTTGTGTTTCTTGACCAACTGGATGAAACACAAAACAGTGTGAAAATCATTTTCATTACCCTGTCTCAGTTTCTCAAAGTATGTAATGGGCCATTTCTCATCTGAGCTAGAAATATGCTCTCAGCTTTTAAATGTCTCTACTGCGATTTTGCCTCTACTTCATTCCAATTTTAAATGAAGGAAGGACGAAAGAAGACTTCCAAAGTTGCCCTTAGCAATGCTTTCCAAGAATGTGTTCAGTAGGCAAGATGTGACCTTCAGAGTATTTTTTAAAAATATATCTGTATTGATTTCAGAAAGGAATGGAGAGAGAGATAGAAACACAATGATATAGAATCATTGATCGGCTGCTCCTAAACACCCCACACTGGGGATCAAGCCCAAACACCGGGCATGTGCCCTGACTAGGAATGAAACCTTGACTTCCTGGTTCATAGGTAAATGTGCAACCTCTCAGCCATGCCAGCTGGGCAAGAGTACTTAATCAATATCTAAGAAATGTTCATTCGGGCTTTCAACATCTTGTCTGTGCCCTTGTTGCCTACCTCTGTGCCACAAATTCCTTACTGACTCCTACTGCCTACTCCCTCTGAACAGAGGTAAAAGCTATATTGATGTTTTCTTCTTCCCTCAGAAACACCATCTTTTGAATTCCCACTGGTTAGACTAGGCTGGTTGTTTTGTTGTGTGGTTTGTTGGTTTATTTTTACTTCCACTCTTTTGATAGAGCCTCCTGGTTGAAATGTTACACTTCAAAGTTTAAATTCTTATACATTTAATCATTGGGAACTTAGCTACATGAATCCTCCCTTATTGTTTTTATTGTTGTTGCTGTGTGGGGATTTCTTTGTGAGTTTTGTTTTTTTGCTGTGTGGTTGTGTGTGTGTGTAGTTTAAAGAGACATGGGTCTATGGGCCTGGTTTTGCCTCAGGCAGTAAAAGCACTGGACTTGTGGGCAGTTAAACCAATTGTACTGTGATACCAAAAAGGCTCTCTCCAACAGCATAAATGATTCATAGCATTCTCATCTCACAACTTCATTCATCATTTATGCAACACTTTTTGGAAATTTATATGTTTTAGGCACAGTACCAGGTCCTGCAAATATAAAGACCTTATCCTTGCCCTTGAGGATCTCAGCTTTGGTTTTAAATAAAATATAGAAATCTGATCATTAAAGGAATATACCTGAATACCTGTGTCTGGCATTCAATTTAATGGTGAAGAGAAATCTTATAAAATAAAAGCCTAATATGCAAATTTTCCCCTCGACTGGGAGTTTGACTGGGACTTCAACCAAGGGGTGGGCCAGGTGGCCAACCACTGATAGCCCCTCCCACCAGCTGGCTTGGCCTGATTGGCCCCCAATCAGGGCAGGCTGGCAGGATCATACCCATGCACGAATTTGTGCACCAGGCCTCTAGATTAAATAATTACTTTCAAATATATAATTATGAGTGATTAAAGTGCTGAAAAGAAGAAATATTGGGTGATATGAAAAGAAAACAGGATTTTTCTTGGTTTGGGAAGTTGAGAAAGCAAAGGAGTAGTGGACAGAAAAAATGTCAGGAAAAAGATTTTCCATAGAAGAATTGACTGGTTTTCAATATTCTGTTCATTTTTCTTTGAGAATAATTTTGAATCACTTCCCATTTTTAAGTTGACATCTGATGCTTTTCATTATGTTCATATGAATAAGCTTTCACAGTCAGATGTGTTTTTATTTTTTCTACACAAGTTCACATTTTTTATTCAACTTCTGTCTTAGAATTACAGGTGTTGTGTGTTTGAAAAATGTGTGTTTTTTCTCATCCTATAACATGTTTCTGAAAAAAAAAAAACACCCATATGTATCTAAAGTCAAATTTAATTTTTAAAATATTTTATTTTAAATCTAAGACTGTGTCACTGGTTGTTTTCTGGATTGTGATGCTATCAGCAGTTGCTAAGTATCAGATTGTGTGGCATGTTTTACTATAAAAGGGGAGCAGAAGGGAATTTGGGGGGATGAAGTCTTGTTTATGTAGCTTGATTATGGGGTGGATATGGTAGATATTTTTCCCTCAATATTATCTATTTTTTTTTAATTACTGCTAACATATATTTAGACTCAGCAAATTTTGAAAAGTATTATCTTTGATGCTATCCAACTGAGAAGTTTGTTTTTCTCCTGTTAGATAGATTAGCATTTGAAAAGAAACCAAATAGCATAAGTAACAGAGCAAAATAATATCATGCCATAAAGACAGAAAATAAATGTATGCATAGGCATTATCTTTGAACATTTTTAGCAGATTACTCTTTTAATTGTTTTTTAAATCCTAGGTATTAGAATTCAAACTCCAGATATTTTCTCCCAAGACATTGATGTACACCTATTTGACCTCTGTTGACTAGCCTTCTTCCTATTTCCTTTTATGTACTTTAAGATATAAAATAATATATACTGCAGAATTTTTATAAATAAGAACTTTTTATGAGCTGTGCAGAGGAATGTATGGATTGGAAATGCAGAGTATATAGAAAAAGTATGGTACAATCCACAGTTTCAGGCATCCACTGGGAGTCTTGGAACATACCTTCCATGGATAGGTGAATTGCTGTATTGTGAACCTCAGCCAGATCAGTCAACTATTTCACCAGAGAGCCAATGCCAGCAGCCCTATCAGTCAACTGTCACTCCATAATCCAACTAAGATCCAACTGATTAGTGAAATACACACTGCCTAATTCTATTAACCCAAAACTTTGGACTAACTATAATTCCAGTGGGGTGGCCTGAGTTCAGGTTTAACACACTTCACTGCACAGTCATGCAGAATTGTGAGAGCTGATTGGCCACATCCTATATACTGGAATCCTACTCTATGGCTCTGCAGATCTTCCCAGCAAGAGGAATTGGCTGCCAACTGTATGAAGTGATTTTATGTGGTCAGCAGAGCTATTCTGACTACCGAAGAAGTCGGAGTTACTGCTCAACACTTGCAAGTAAAGCATTAGAGCTTAATCCATTTACCTTGATTAAATCCCACTTTTGAATTTTTGGCTTTTGTTTGACATTCAGGTAGTTCTTTGCAGCAGGGTCCCAGCTGGATAATGCATTCCCCCAAGAGAGTATAGTGCCCATTTTTCAGATGGTAGGGGGAAGGCAGACAAGAATACTCTAAGAGCATTAGTCCAATCAATAAACGGGGATAAAAGGGAAAATCGTGTGGACACTGGGATCAGAGATGGGGCAGAAAAAGATGGGGGAAGTGGAGAAATAAAGAGAAGAACTGAAAAAATTAAAACCTAAAGAGAGAACACAGCTTGAAGATAAACTTGGCATGTTCTATAGTTTAGTGTTGACTCACTTTACGACACTGCAGAAACTCGATTCATTAGGGGAGCTTAGATATTCTTTAGTCTTTTCCATTTTTGCATCAAATGCATTTTTCTGTCTCAAATTAGAAACGCAGATATGGAAAAGAATTTAATTCTCAATTAAGCATACGGTAGGGTTAACTAGGGACTGTGACTCTTGGGAGCCCACACTCTAATGGACTGCTCCATATTAAACCTTCACTGAAGGTTTCCTCTGATTTGCAGTGGGCTTTACAGTAGCCAATTAGTTCCTCTCTTTTCCCCCCACTACTCTCAAAAAGTTCCCATGTACCACTGTTTTCCACACAAATGACTCCACAAGCAAAGTCCCCTAAGATTTTATTTCACTTCCAAATCCTGAAAACTCAAGCAATGAGCATCTCTTTTCTGCATCCCTACTCCCTACCAAGAGCAGTTATATATATCCTCTCTTTCAACTTATCTTTTAGAGTTCATCAATCATAGCCACATTTCCAAATACAAATTTGAGAAGAGAGGATGGTGTAATATTGGTTTGTCAACTACTGCCTTTCAAATATATTGCACTGAACTGTAAACCCCCAAATTTTTATTCTATAAGTTTACTTGCTTTGCTGAACATAATTCAGACCCAGCAGAAATATTGAATCATGCTGAAGTTAAATTTTGTGTCAATAAAGCTAGTTGAGACAAACCAGAAATGTAATATATTAGTTTCCTATAGTGAGTACAAAGATGTGCTAAGCCTTGATGTGTGTTGGATAGGGGTAGGGACAGGGAGCTGGTAATGGGCACAACCAGCATTGCCTTTCCCTCGGGAACAGAAGACAATTTGCATCATAGTCCAAAGGGATGTTGTTGATTCCAAGATTCCCTGATGTTAGTGAGCATCCCATCTGCTGGACACCAGGAGTCACCAGGCAAATGCAAGGCGCAAAGTCAGGCAGGGTGCAGTCTCTGAGTTTTGGATGGCCCATTTAATTTGGGACAAGACCCCTGTCAGTGTCTGGAACTAAGGAGACAGCATCGAGCTGCCAAATTACACGGAATGTCAAGTGCTAGGCATGTTGACAAGATCCTAGTCAATTGGGCTGGAGTTCAAGGCAAGCTTCCAAATCCAGGAGGGGAACTAGAGTACTCAGCAGTAATCACGAGATGAAATTCATCCCAAAGACTGTCCCACACGGGTTCACACTAAGACTGTTTGGACAGACAGCTTCTCACTGGAGGGAAGCCAGGCCTATGGGTGCGAGGCTAATGACAGACCTAGGTGAGGTCCCTTCAGATCTCACATATGACTTTATCAAGATTGGCAAAGGAATTTGGCAGAAGAGGGCATGGACCATGCACATGAACGGAGCTGCAAAAGCAGACATGGACCCCTAAGAGGAAAGGTTGGATTTTGTCTCAGCTGTAAAATGAAACTCTTTGATGTAGAATCACTTGGGATTCTAAATTAACCAATTTTCTTGTCTGCCCAGTTAATTATGAATTACTCATCCTGTGTCCCCAATAGACCCAAACTAGACAAAAGGCTCAAATCAGTTACTCGAATATTCTGTGTTTTCACAGGCGTACAAAGAAAGTGGCAGAGAGCTGGATCATGAGCCCCTTTCTGAAAGGTAATAATGACCAGGTGGCAGTAATTTGACATTTAGTATGGAGCTATTTGAGGGGAATGTTGCTCACCCCCGAATATGTCTTCTCAGCTAAGCTGCCAGTATCTGCACTCCCACCATTAGGGTTTAATCCCTTTAATCTTTTCCTGGGATCTTATCCAAAGGAATTTCCTGAAATAAAAATGAACTTGGGTGTTATTGAATCACCATAGTTTTGATGCTGGTTTACTAGTTTGTAATGAGAATCAAAATTCCCAAAATATCAAATCCTCTAGCCCTCTGCCTGGTACATGTTCTCCCTGTAGACATAGGGAGCAAATGAAGAACTTTCTTGAGGAGAATGAAATCAGATCGATAATAGTTAGTGGCATGATTTTAATGTTAAATAACATTGACCTAAAATAATGTGTTGATAGGAGTAAGTTTTCTCTCAAGACCCTGTTGACTGGCCCACCTAATATCTGACACTTGAACTCACATTTTAATTCATTTCCATAGGTTATCTTACAAATGCCACAACCTCTTTTGAGATATGGTAATAAGTTCAATTATTCAATCAATTTTTGGCAGCCCGGTAGCCATTTTCTCTTCAAGCTAAGTTTTCCTATGTCGGCTCTACTCTGTAATTCCTAAATTGACCTCTCAGATAACAATTTTATTGTTGCCATTTCCAAACCCTTAAAAAATGGAAAACAAATCTTAATATTTCAAGAGCTCTTTAAAAAACAATAAATAAAATTTTAAATGTTCTAATAGAAAAATAAATAAAAAAATAAAAGTGAAGCAACAATAACTTAAAGAAAAATATACAAAAGAATTTATATAAAAATAGTTCTCTTTAGGACCAAGAGAAATATAAATTTTAATTTTGTCAAAATATCTTTGTTTGTCCTACAATGCATATGTGTATGTGTGTGTGTGTATATATATATATATATATATATATATATATATATATATATTCAGGATGTCCCTCAAAAAACTTTCTAACAGCTGATAACTCAATTTTGAACATGAAATGCATTTTAATAAACACCATATTTATAATTATTCAAAGTGTGTGCATATATATGTATTTTAGAATAGGTTGAGGTAAAGTAAGGTAGGCACTCTGGTGTACTCCACTCCACAATCAAGAGTTGTGATTTCACACCTGGTTGTGTGACTAAACAAATGCTCTGAAGAGCTTATTAAAACTGCAGATTTCTAGCCCTGCTCCATACAAAGGCATCAGAATCTCTGGGGATGGATTTGAGATACACTAGTTTTCAAAGGCTCCCTAGGTCATTCTGAGGCCACTAGTGTATGGACCACTGTTTGAGAAACACCCCTTATTTTCCAGTATAAAATATCTAATTTGCATCCTGCTTGTAGTTAATAGAATTTTTTTTAATTCAAAGCTTTGGTAAAGTAATAGGAAAGAGTTGTATTAATAATCATCACACTCGCCCTGACCAGTTTGGCTCAGTGGATAGAGTATCAACCTGCAGGATGAAGGGTCCCAGGTTCCATTCTGGTCAATGGCATGTACCTTGGTTGCAGGCACATCCCCAGTGGGGGCGGGGGTGCAGGAGGCAGCTGATCAATGTTTCTCTCTCATCAATGTTTCTAACTCTCTATCCCTCTCCCTTCCTCTCTGTAAAAATCAATAAAATATATTTTAAAAAAATTAAAAATAATCATCACATTCACATAACCTTTGGACTTCACCAGGTGACAATGCCACAGTCATGTTGGACTCCATGCCAGGTGCATAAACACCCCCTTTGCAGGCAGGAATAAACAAACCCATGTTGTTACACTGATGTCTGGAGTGATGTTAACCTGCATACTGATTGCACCACCCTTCTTAGCACCTTAATGAAGCTGCTTTAGTTCTTAGGAACCCTTCTTCACAAGAGGTGTGAAAAAACAGGAATTGTAGGAAGTGTCTTCTCCTTCCTAGTTCTCCTTTCTATTTTTGTATCACTGGTCAGTGGCACACACACAGTCCTGAAGATGTAGGTACCAAAGCTCATGCAGGGGGTCTTTCCTGCCCACTCCAACCCACCCTTCTTGTATATCACAGATTCTCTGTACTACTCAACTTTGTACTCTGCTGGTACTCTTATTCACTCAACCTTCATAGAAAGCACTTTTGTAATGATCTGTATCAATAAGTTTAAAATGATTCATCTACTTAAGTAGTTCTATTTTTAAGTATTCATCATAAGGAAATAACCAGTATCTTTATGAGGAATAGACAATTATTGTTATATTATTTATATAACCTCAGATTATGTAAAAGGGTATGAAATGTTTATGTAAGAGGATATTTATTGAAACATCATTTATAATATTCCTGAATTTAGAAACACTTTAAATAGTCAAACATCGGTTACTGGTTAAAATCTCAATAGATATAGAAAAGATGTAAGTTTTTGATGTATAAGATAGAAAGGGGAAATGTCAATAAAATTTTAGACATTAAAATTGCAACGTGACCCTAGCCGATTTGGCTCAGTACGTAGAGCAGGCTTGATCCCCCACCCTGGTCAGGGTGTGTGTGGAAGGCAACCAATCAATGCGTCTCTCTCACGTTGGTGTTACTCTCTGTGTCTCTTCCCCTTCCTTCTATTCTCTCTAAAAATCAACGGGAAAATATTTTTGGGTGAGGATTAACAACAGAAATTGCTCTGTGATATAATTTTAATTTTGTTTTTAAAAGCTGTGTTTTATAAATTACTTGAGGAAATATACCAAGCACTGAAGAATCTTGGTGGTGGAATTAGGGTAATTTTTATGTTATCCTTTGTTTTCTCAGATTTTCTATAACTTGCATGTTACTTTCCCCACTTAATATTTTAATTTAATATTTAACTTAAATAATAATGAAGCATAAATGAAAAGTAACTGTCCCCTAAATTAGCCCACCTTTCCCCAATTCTGTTCCTCAGAGGCAATCTCTATGCAGTCCTTAGATTTCTTCCTTCTCATCGTACCTCTATATTGCTAAATAATACTCATGTCATAGTATTTATTGTTTATGAATTTTTAATATTTTATTTTCCTTACCAAAACAGGTGTCAATTTAGATCTCTTATGCAATATACCTCCTCTTGTTCTATCCTGATAATGAAAATACCATTTTCAGCTAATACAAAAATGTTTCTATTACTATAAGTAATTTTTACTCACTGCAGAGTCAAATAAGACATTAATATATTGCATTCCCATTCCTGATGTTTTCTGTGGCAACTGCAAGTTTTTTGTTACCGTCTTTGTCCTCTTCTTACAATGTCTTTCATATAAGACATATTTTTAAAATGTATATTTTTGTTGATTTCAAAGAGGAAGAAAGAGAGGGAGAGAGATAGAAACGTCAATGATGAGAGAAAATCACTGATCTGCTGCCTCCTGCACACCCCACACTGGGGATCGAGCTCTCAACTCAAGCATGTGCCCTGATAATTGAATTGTGACCTCCTGTTTCATAGGTTGATGCTCTGAGCCACTGAACCATGCCAGCCGGGCAAGACAAATATTTCACCAACGCATCCTATCAGTTCCCACTTTATTGGAGAGATGTCTCTCACAGAGCTGTTGTCCTTCTGCTCTAATCTGAGTGGCTGATCACCAGGCCTGCTCACTGCTCTCATCATGAGACAATTCTTCCTAAACCCCAGGGCAGCCTCTTGCTTAGATAGCTTCCTTGTTTTGTTCCCTACATACTATCTTCCAAAACAAGGGCTTATAACAAATAAGTGTTCTGAATTTACATAGCTTAAAACATCTTTATCATACCTTCACAATTGACATTTTGAGTTTCATTTTTTTGCTTTATATTTTGAGTTATTAGGTGCATACAAATTTAGGATTATGTTTTGTATTAATAATTTTATTATGAAAGGCCACTTGATCATGAGTAATGCTTAAAATTTACTTTCCCCAGTACAAATATAGCTATAATCAGTTTTCATTTAGTTGATATTTACATACTATACCATATTTTTCGGCGTATAAGGCGATCCCTGACTTTGAGAAGATTTTCCTGGGTTAAAAAGTCAATCTTATATGCAGAAAAATATGGTATCTTTTTTTTATTATCCTTTAACTATGGATTTTTGGGAGCTTCTTTTATGTAATGTGTGCCTCTTTTAATCAGCTTATGTTGTTTATTAAATCCATTTTTCTCTTAAATAGAGTAATTTATTTACATTTAATAAAATTATTGGTATATGTGGGTTTTTCTCTTAAATAGAATAATTTATTTACATTTAATAAAATTATTAGTATATGTGGGTTTAAACCTATTACATATCTATTTTTTAAAAATTTATTTCATCTGTTCTTCCTTCTTTTTTTCTTTTAAATTAACAACTATTTTCCTTATCATAATTTTTCCTCTATTTCTACTTAAACATTCCTAATTATTCCTTTAGTGGTTACACTAAAGATTAAAACATACCTTAACAGAAGACTCTAACTTAGAGAAACTTTAATAAGCTATTTAATAATAATGATACAAGGGCCACATTGCCTGGTTTATAACTAAATAGACATTGCAAGATCCTTAACACACTAACTCCATTTACCACATTCCAAGCTTGTGGGTTTTGTTTGTTTGCTTTGTATTATATTTTAATTCTATATACACTGCATCCCATAGAATTTTTATTGTAGTTTTACATACATAATTACCCTTACTGGTATTGTTCATTCTATCTTATGATGCAAAGCTTCCATATGGCCTCATTTCCTTTTTAACTGGAGAACAACTTTTACTATTCTTTCTCATTATGGGGCTATTGGCCACAAATTTATTTTGATTACCTAAAAGGTTGTCTTTGTCACTTTAAATTTTTAAATGATATTTTAAATGGATATATAATTCTAGGTTATTGGTCATTTTTCTTCAGCACTTTAAAAATTACATTAAATGTGTAATTATGCTGTCTCCATTTATATTGAAAATTTAACTGACAATCATTATTGTTCACTTGAAATTAAGGTGACTTCTTTCTCTCTGGATGTTTAAGATTTGATATTTCATTTTGATTACCAGCAATTAAAAAGCAGTATGCCTAATGGTACTTTTAAAATTTATCTTGTTTAGGGTTCATGAAGACTGAAATATGTAGCTTGATGTTTTTATTTAGGTGTGGATTTTCTCAAATTGTATTTCTTCAAATGTTGCTATTTTCTATTCTTTTTCTTTCTTGTTTTGAAATTTCATTTTATGTATATTCACCAGGTCCATATGTCTCTTTTACTTTTTTGTTTATCATTTCCATGCCTTTTTTTCTCTTTGGGCATGTTTTACTGACCTATTTTCCAATTTACTAACCTCTTAATTATTCCCTGTCTTCTGTTAAACCAATCTGTTAGAATCCTAATGCCAGTTACTAAAATTTTGTCTTCCAGCATTTTAATTTTGATTCTTTTTTAATAAGTGAAGTTGGGTGAAGTCTAGCTTTTTTCATCTTTTTAACTGAATATGCTACTTACAGCTATTTTACAGATTGTATCTAAATAGTCTATTGTGGGTCTTTTTCTATTGTCTGTGACTTCTCTTATAGTTGTTTTAATATGTGGGTAATTATTGATGGAATCCTGTTTGTGTATGAAAATGCATAAAAGCTGTGGGTAAGTCTGTCTTCTTCCAAATAGGACTCATTTTATCTTTTGGCAGCAGACTGCAGATCATCTCAGTGTAATCTGGCATGAAGCTAAACTGAGGCAGATCTGCAACTTGTAAGGTTCTACTTCTCGAATGCTCCCACTCCAGCACATCCTATATAATAAAAGGCTAATATACATATCGACTGAACAGTGGAATGACTGGTTGCTATGACGAGCACTGACCACCAGGGGGCAGATGCTCAATGCAGGAGCTGCCCCCTGGTGGTCAGTGCACTCCCACAGGGGAAGTGCTGCTCAGTCAGAAGTCAGGCTTGGCTGGAGAACACAGCAATGGTGGCGGGAGCCTCTCTTACCTCCTGTGTAGCACTAAGGATGTCTGACTGATGGCTTAGGCCAGCTCCACAGGGGAGTAGGCCTAAGCCAACAGTCAGACATCCCCCAAGGATTCCTGGACTAAGAGATGGTGCAGGCCAAGCTGAGGGACCCCCTTGAGTGCACGATTTTTGTGTACCGGGCCTCCTAGTATCCATATAAGAGTCTGGATAGTTTCCTCTACCTCCTCATTTGTGATGGGTTCTGAACTCCAATTTTTATATCTCAAGCACCATGAGAATGCTAAAATCTCCACAAAGACTTGGATCTTTTGGTCCCTCTCTACTGAGCCTCATGCTCTGTTATAACAAGGGTGCTCTACCTACCACAAAGCACTGAATATGTACCTAAGTAGAATCTGAAAAGTTATGATAATTATATTAGATAATTGGGTTACAAAAAGGTGGATATTCTAAATGGTAGAGACCAATAAAAGCTAAAGACACAGAGACCAGAATGCAAGTGGAGGTTTCTGGGGATGGTAATTAAGCCTTTGAATTAGAATGAAGTGTGTGTCCTGAGGAAAACTGGCAACAAAATTCTAGGAAAATGAATTGGTTTCTGCCTATGTAAGATTTTAAAATTCAGAGTGGCATATTTGGTTCCTATTTGGGAAGAATGGAAAACCATGAGAATTTTATAATAGGTAAATGAGATTCTGGAAGGAATATTTTAGAAAGATTATTTCAATAAACCTGAAAAAGAATGTGAACTAATGATGTTTTTAAGCAGGAAGAAAAATTATAATATTTTTGATAGGCACATAAAAGCCAAATGGATAGTCTGCCAAAATGTTACATCAAACAAAGTTAGATAACTTTCAGATAGAATAAGGAAATCATAGAACACAAACAAAGAAATAATTCATGATTGAAGCTGAGAATAGCAACTGTGTTCCAGAGCTCCCCTAGAATAGAATCCTAGCCTAAGGTAAGGATCTTCAGAAGTCTAGCTCTGTCTCCCTCATGCTCTCTGGCACTGTATAAGTATATAGGAATGTATTCATGTGCTATGAAGAAGGTACTAATAATTACATTTATTTATTTATTCCTACCTTTTGGGTAAAAATAGTCAACTTTTATAATACCCAGGTGTTTCATACAAATCAATCTGTAGTAAAAAATGACATTATACTGTTATTCTATCAAATGACAATCATTGTTTCTATACCTATTAAAGTCCAGAGTACAATGAGTTATATATTTCATCACATTAGGGATGTCTCTCCAGGTTGGGGATATATGCTAACTGCATATGTTAACAGTTCTGTGTTTATGTGCTATCAGCAGATGGAAGCAGGCATTACACACGGAAGCAGGCATGACACAAGGCCTGCCTCAGAAGGGGAAGGGGGCTAAAGAGCTTTTGCAATCACAGCACAGTATTACTGACAACCACATGGCAACTTGCAGTCAAAATCTCTTATTAGAAATTCTTGTGAAGATAGAGAAGCAAAATGAAAATGCAAGCCCACCACCTCACCAATGTTCACTTTTCTCCTTCCTATCTAGAACCTCCAAATCCATAAATATTCCATTTTAAAATACAGAAAGATAGAAATGGGATCTAATATTAGTTTCAACTCTATTTTTAAATTATACCTAATCTATCTGGTGTCAAACTCTATGATCACCAAACGAAATGTGCAGTTGACACTCTTTGTTGTGACCTGTCAACCATATATAAGGCCACTTATGTCATCCAGCTCTATCTTCTTCAGTGAATTCTTCTTTTTCCAAGGGTTAGGTCACTCTCTGTCTACTGACTGGAAACTGTGGCGAGGAGCATTAGTGCTCATATTCTGTCAGTATAGCACTTTGGGATGCAAGGTGCCTTGTTACATACATTGAAACCATTACTAATTGTTCAACTAATGTTGTGTTGTAAGAGAATAAAAAGTATGGGTTTGTCAAAATGGAAATATCTGTACAAAGGCAATCTACCTGAATCCTCAGGTAACTGTCACTGGAGAAGACCCCATATGCTAGTTGTCTCTATCACTGAGAAGCAAATATCCCTGCAAGACTTCTCTGAGCCACATCGATCTATCAAATTAATGACAGCTCCCTCCCCCATGAGAAGAACTGGATCCAATGCTGCCCTGTCGTTTCCAGCCCATTGGATACATTAGCATTTTGCCATTATCATCTGTTTTCCCGTGACCACCTTCTCCTGGGTAATGGAGGCGCTGGACCCTCAGGTGCTTCCCCACCCACAGATTTCAGAGCACATCTTAGATTACATGAATGAAAGTAAGATGGCAGCTGTCACTTTATTTCAAATACCTGGTGGGAGTGGGGCAATGAAGAGGTGTGGCCAGAGAGGACAGGGCATACATCTGTGTCAGACACTCCCAGGTACTCGGAGTATAAAAAAAATTCAATCCAAAGATTCTAAGCCTCGTAGCTCTTCACTATGCCACATTGCAGAAAACGGTAAAAATCCCTCCCTAATCAACCCTCCTTTGATTGTGATACCTAGGAAATGAATTGCTCACTCACTGCTCAAGGATCTGCTCCTAGGATATTGTCTCTTTCTCTCCCCCATCCCCATA